>JBBDGP010002065.1:20000-175000 GCA_037952835.1 Lithobates septentrionalis | reverse complement strand
AATTGAAAACAGATGGCATGCTGAGAGGTGCTTTTCCATGTAATGTATATCTCACCTCAGGAGCCCACCACCCTCCATGGAAGAGCAGGAATGATGACGGTACGCGGGTCACCAACATTAAATTCCCAACTGGACATAAAGCATCTGAATGCTTCATTTTTTTCGTCATATTGATTTGGGAAAGCCACTTCCTGCTGCATTCTGTATTTTGTTACAAGCTGGCAGAGAAGTGATCAGCTGTCTTGTGTAGGACACGAGTGCTCACTGCTTCTTTGCTGCTCACCCAGTGCGGCAGAGCAGCCAATGAACCTTTCAGTCTATTGTGGTGCATAAATATGCATTGGGGCTGTCTTTAACACAGGGCAAAAGGGGCAGCTGCCCCGGGCCCAGTCATTGTTGTGAGGCCTAAAGCAGCTGTCCCTTCAGCCCAATTAGTTGATAAGTGGATTTAGGGGGGGGGCCCAAGAAAATGTTTGCCCAGGGTCCAATCAATAAAAAAAATAGCCCTGTTTGTGGATCACCTTAACGTATGTTGCATTAAAGAGGAAGTAAACCCTGATGGGTGTTACTTCCTCTTTGTTTCCCTGCAAAGGTAAAGCATAATGGGCTACTATGCATCGTCCTTAATTCTAGTATACAGATCAGATAGTGATGGAGGAATCCGGCTCTTCCAGTGTAGGGAAATTAAGCATCTGGCTGCTGTAAGTAATTGCATTGCTAGCTTTTTGGCTAGTTTAGGGAGTATGACAGGAGGGAGGCCTAATATGAAAAATTTAGGAGAGAGAGGGATATCTACCTCGAACAGTCGCTGGAGGAGGTCACGAACCGCCCGCCAGTAAGGTTGGAGGAAGGGACAGCTCCAGTATATGTGGTATAATGTGCCCCGTTCCCGGCGGCACCTCCAGCAACGATCCGAGGCCGATGGGTATATGGTCTGTAGGCGTGAAGGGGTAAGGTACCATTGAAAAAGTACCTTATAAGAGTTTTCTTTGTAAAGGGTGCATATAGAGCCCTTGGCTGCCCAGCGCCATATAATAGCCCATTGTTCAAGTGTTAGTTCCTCCCCAAGTTGTTCTTCCCACCTGCGCATGTATTTATGTTTCCCTCTAGTGATCATGTCATAAGAGTTTATGATTTTATATATGAGGTCAGTCCCTTCTGTGTGGGACCTGACAAGACTAAGCACTCAAAAGGGGATGGCTTAGAAAATTGGAGGGTAGAAGAGATGGTAAGTGCGTAATGCCGTATCTGGAGGTAGCCAAAAAAGGCACTGAGAGGGAGATCATATTTAGCTCTGAGTTTATCAAAGGATAGTAGTGTTCGAGACACTGGGTCCACTAAGTGCCCATAATGGAAGAGTTGTTTTTGCAACCATGGAGAGATCATCTGAGAGGTTAAGCTGAGTTTAGGGTTATAAAGGAAGGCTGTGACTAATGAGGCCTCAGATTGTAAAGGGGTGCTCTGGTTTAGCCGCCTCCAGATATTGCGTAAAAGATGCATTGTGTGCAATAGGTCCGAGGAGGGGACATTGGCGTTGACATTCCATAGTAAATTATTCGGGTGGATAGGCGCTAGCCATATCTTCTCCAGCTGGGTCCAGCGGTTATAGGCCGGCAAGGTAACCTAAGAAGCTACAGCTCTCAGTTGTGCAGCATAGTAGTAGCGTTGAAGGTGTGGAAAGGCCAATCCCCCCTCCCCTCTAGAAGCAAACATCACCGACCTAGAGATTCGGTGCTGTTTGTAATTCCATGTGAAATTTAAAAGGTCATTTTGGAGTTTTGTGAGATGGGGTACTGGAAGGGTCATAAAGCAATATAGAAGTTTAGGTAATATGTTCATTTTGATCGACGCAATGCGACCAAACCAAGACATCGGGTAGTGTCTCCATTTGGTCAGAAAGGATCGAATGGATGCAAACAGAGGTCCAAAGTTTGCGTTATATAAAGATTCATACCGCGGTGTAAGATGTACCCCTAGATATTTAATGGAGTGGGATTTCCACGCATTTGAAAAGTTTGCCGAGAGGTGTTGGAGATAAATTTAGCGGGAGGGCCTCCGACTTAGTCGGGTTAATCTTGTAGCCCGACAGGGATCCATAGTCCTGCAAAAGTTTATGGAGGTTAGGGAGAGTAGTGTGTGGTTGTGTCAGGGTCAGGAGGACATCATCCGCAAATAGTGAAATTTTAAATTCCCGACCTCTAACCTGCACGCCCTTAACATTAGGATCCCGTCGGATCTGGGCTGCCAAGGGTTCGATGCACAAGGCGAAAAGCAGTGGGGAGAGCGGGCAACCTTGCCTCATGTCATTTGAAATAGGAAAGGTAGTGGTGGCCGCAAAGGGCGTTTTGATGGAGGCAGTTGGGGTTGCGTATAAGTGCTTAATCGCCTTGAGGAATGGCCCCCGAAAGCCCAAGGTGTTCAAGGGTGGAGAACATGAATGGCCAGCTGAGCCTTTTAGGAGATATTTCAAGCACTTACAGGTATACCTTAATCTAGGCTTACCTGTAGGTGAAAGTGGTCTGTAAGGGTTTACAACCACTTTAAGACAGTCCATTCCTTATGCAAGAGCTGCCAGTGCATCACAGCAGGTGAAAAAAAATGTGGTACAGTGCAGCGTACCACAGTGCAAATATTGTGGTGCACTCCAGTGCATTCTGTGTTGGGCTGTACAGCACGTTGCATTGGAGCGCCATTCACAATGAATAGCACTGCAATGCAACACACGTAGAGCAAGTGCATTGCCGTGTATGACTTTTAGTGTATATTGACATGAACCACAAGTGTCAATGGGCCCTTATTTATAGGTAGCTAGAGGAAATATCTAAGGCAGTATGTAGCTTTTCAGGACAGCTAAGCTGAAATCCCAGTGCACGAATGAATGAGTAGTCATAAGTAAATCCACAAGAAATCTCTTCACTGGCAATCAACCAAATGCAATTTATGCGCATTCACTATCGCTAAGGCAGGCAACACATGGAGCAAATTTCTTTCCTGCAACATGGGTTGCAGGAAAGAAATGTGCTTGATTCCCACATCAACACAGATAGTGTTGACAGGAGAATCCCTCCCACCGACCCATTGAGTTCTGCCGGCGGGATGGAGGAAAGCCATCCCCGGCGGGAAGACAGTGATTATTGCTAGCGGCTATACCAGGCGAAAGTGATTATTGTATGTAAAATCCGTCAGGCTGGTTGTCGATCAATCAACTTGGGTACATTCATCCTGCCCATACTTACCCATGCTTGGTTGAGCAGGAACTGCCCAAGATTCAAACTGTCTATGGCTGGCCTAAGTGAAGCTATATAGTGGGCCTTCAGATCACAGGTCCCCTTCCTTAAAAAAATACCAGTTGTATAGATGCCGACTGTCTTCCATCTCGGACCCCTGTCCCAATAATGCTGCATCCTGGTCTGTGTCTCAGGATTACAGCATCACCCTTATTTGAGAATGTGCAGTAACAAAAAAAAAGGATATTAACTGAGGGGTTCACAAATGCAAATGAAGGAACCCCGTATACTGATGGTGCCCCTGTGACTGTGGTCTGGGTTTGACCACCCAGAATGGGATGGATAGGGGCAATGGTGTCCCAGGGACTAGGACTAGTTTAATGGTAAGTATGCAGTTAGTGTTCACCCAATATACAAAAATAGTACAAGCTTATGGCTATACTTCATAATCGTAAAGCTGCCAAGATTGGCCACTCTTGCCAGAAGAAAGAGAGGCTTCCATCATGTCAGACAGAGAAGTGTGGTGGTCCCATCCCTAATTAGACAGACCAAGAAAAAAATACCCCCTAGATGGGACTTTTAATAGACCACCAACACTGGATGAGTAAAAAAACAATGTATTTCATAAATGTAGAACAATTAGACAGGTGAGCAAATAGAAATATAAAAAGATGTAAATTTATTACAAAAATGGCACTCATACTCTCCAATGGGCATTTACCCATTTGAGAGTATCAGTGCCATTTTTGTATTTTGTTTGCTTTTTGTGTTTTGCCATGTTTGTAATATGTACTACTAGATGTTTTACGTCTTTTTATATTTTTATTTGCTCACCTGTCTAATTGTTCTACATTTCTGAAATAAATTGTTTTTTTACTCATCCAGTGTTGGTGGTCATTAAAGTCCCATCTAGTGATCTAGGAGTTATTTTTTTCTTGGTCAGCCACTCTTGCTAGGTCCAGCTTCCCTTCCATGGCCCTAAAGCAGTGATGGCGAACCTTGGCACCCCAGATGTTTTGGAACTACATTTCCCATGATGTTCAACTACACTGCAGAGTGCATGAGCATCATGGGAGATGTAGTTCTAAAACATCTGGGGTGCCAAGGTTCACCATCACTGCCCTAGAATATGCCCAGCATGTCAGAGGATGGCAGCTTCAACTTGAGGCTTCTCATATGGTTATTTTGCTTAAAATGTACGTCGGGGGAAAAAAAGCGTATTCAGTATAGCTCTGCAATACATGCACATATTCCCATCATGTATCCCTTAAAAATGCCACATGCATAGAAAAAAACCTGTTGATCTGTCTGAAATCGGGGAGTTCTGCTAGCTGCAGTGCCATGGACACTTGGGGAGAAGCAAGGGGGGTTTGTTGGACCCCCCCTATCCCCCCTTTATCTACGCCCTTGGATGTCATGGAGCATGTCTGCGTCAATAGGAACAGACCACGGGGTTGATTTACTAAAGGCAAATCCACTTGCAAGTGCACTTAAAAGTGCACCGAAAGTACATTTGGAAGTGCAGTTGCTTTAAATCTGAGGGGTAGACCTGAAATGAGGGGAAGCTCTGCTGATTTTATCATCCAATCCTGTGCAAGTTAAAATGCTGTTTTTTATTTTCCTTGCATGTCCCCCTTGGATCTACAGCGACTGCACTTCCACGTGCACTTGTAGTGCAAAGTGGATTTGCCCTTAGTAAATATCCCCCAATGTGTGTTCATTGGTTCCAATAACTTCCCAATGCAGGGTAATAGGAGAGGATCAGTGGGAGAGTACAAAGCACAATCTCATGGCAGAAAAAAACTGCAACCCCTCCCAAAAGCAACTGCAAAATCTTGAAAATATGGCTGTTTAGAATCTTTTTTTTATAAAATTTGGACCAACTGAGCAGCTTTTCAGACACTTTAGCACAGGCAACGTGTCCCGTAGAGCATTCCAAGTTCACTGACTCAGCTCATGTGGTCATTGGAGCTCCTGGTTGTCCATTTGTGCAATTTTCGGACACTCTGACAGGTGACAGAAGACAGATCAGAGTCATGCAACCCAGCAGATGTTAATAATTACCTTGTATGTGATGTTAGTATTTTTGTTTGGATAGCTGCTCAGGTCCTAGAATGTGTGCTGATGTTTTTTCAGCACTACAAAGACACATGTAGACACGTTGAAAATAACCCCTTGTTATAGACTGGGGGTGAAATTACTTAAAGCTGATCTCCAGGCACCATCACTTAAATACCTTAAGAGTGGTATGTAGGTGGTTACCTCTGCCATGTGTCAATTCAAAATTATTTATATTCCTACAACTTACATTTTTTTTATTTTATTTTATTGCCTCTGGATAGTGCAGCTCCTGCTGTGCTCCTGTCCGCCTTCTCCACCAGTAACAGCACTGTAGGCATAATAGACACCCATGCTAGTGTCATTCTTCTGCCTCTTCTACCTAAAGGTACTCGAATGATGATGCAGCTTTAAGACAGAAGTTTGGGATTGATAAAAAAAATACAGTACATACTCATCATGCTGCATATGTTCTCCGCCGGCTCTAAGCTTGAGAACTGAGCGATCACAAGACCTCTTAGCGCTCTGTTCTCAGTCCACTCTGAACAGAGAGCGGTGACTGTCAGTCACCACCCTCTTCTCTGCCCCTCCAGCTCTCACTGGAGCACCGGGCTGTGGGTGGGGTGGGAGCGGCTGTCTCAGGATCTCAGAGAGGCCGAGCTAGCTGCTGGTCAAGCATCTGGTTGGATCCCGACAAAATGGTCAGGATCCATCTAGAACCTGAAGCTCCACTGTGACATCAAGTAAGTGCACTCCTGTGACCCAGAAAAGAAGTATGCCCAAAAAAGCTTTGGCCATACTTTTAACTTACTATAATTCTTTTAACTTACTATAAACACATTTCCTGTTGGCCCATTAAGGGGTTCTAAACCAGGGTACATAGAAGAGTAGTTCCTGATCATGTAATTCCTTTGATTGGCTATCACAACAGTCACATGATTGGAAGCCTCTCCCTCTAGCTCCCAATCATAAATGTGTCAAGGCTGGGCTCAGCCCTTCCTTCTCTGAGCTGGCCGCTCAGCTGTTCGCTAATTGCCAGCTCCTGTCTCTCCACAGTTACTCAGCTGTTGATGATATCCTGCTCGTTAGTCCTGCCTACTTAAGCCGTCCAGTCCAGAGGTTCTCTGCCTTCGCCATGGTCAACATCACAGAAACTATCTCCTATGATCCTGTTCAAGACTTGCTTTGCTGACATCCCTTCTGGCTCCAGATCCTGCTTGCTGTTCCACTTCATTGATCCCTGACTTCTGGCTTGGCTGTCTATCCATTCCAGTTACTGAACTTTGGCTATGTTTTGACTACGTTTGTTCTTTTTACTTTTATTATTAAACAAGCGTGATTTAACTGTACTTCTGTCTCGGCCTGATTTCATGGTTTTTGACAAAATGTTGACCTGGAGCTGTTGGTGACAGCTCAGTGAGTGTGCTCGGAGTGTGCAGTGAGTGTGCTTTCTGCACAGAAGAGCAAAACCATAGACACTCTGGGGCTGATTTACTAACACTGGAGAGTGTGAAATCTGGTGCAGCTTGTTCAATTAAGCTTTGACAAAAAAAACTACTTGCTGATTGGTTTCTATGCAGAGCTGCACCAGATTTTGCACTCTCCAGTCTTAGTAAATCAACCCCATTCTGTATGTAAGGCACATGGGCATTAAGACCTGCCCACCCTCCTGCAGCACTATAACAAACAATATATATTAAAGCAAACCTGCTCGGAAAATGCAGAGAAATCGCAGTTCAGGATGATCAGTAGATTCAGACATATAGATAGTGGAAGACAATTGCAAACCCAACTTTTCTGTTAAAATTTAGCCTCCAGGGGTCTCCAAACCAGACCAAATCCAGCCCACTGCAAGATTTTACCTGCTCCTTTGATGTAAGAGGGGACTCTAATATAAGAGGGACTTTCATGGGTAATCTGTAAGGGGGCTATTATTGGGGGGGTTGGGAGGGGGGTAATCTGTTGGGTCCTTGATGTAAAGGGGGACTTTAAAGAGGAAGTAAACCCTGATAGGTTTTACTTCCTCTTTTTTCCCCTGCGAAGTAAAAGCATAATAGACTAGTATACTAGCTCATTATGTGGCACTTACCTGCAAATGTAGCCGCGATGTCCCCGATGTCCCCGCTGGTGGCCGCATCCATCTTTGCCCCTCTTCCTTCCGGGGCAGAGGACTCCGGCTCTGTGACTGCCCAGAGTCGCGTGACGGCACTCCCGCGCATGCGCACGGGAGCCGTCAGTCACGGTACTTACTAGTGAAGAAACGGCACAGAGGTCAGTTTCTTCATAGCGCATGCCCCGATGACGTCAGTGCAAGTGTATATGGTAAATATCTCCTAAACCTCTGCAGGTTTAGGTGATATTTACAGTACCTACAGGTAAGCCTTATAATAGGCTTACCTATAGATACAAGTGGTGTAACAGGGTTTACAACCACTTTAATGTAAGGGAGGAATTTGTTGGGGTTTCTGATGGGGACTCGGATGTAAAGGGGAACCCTGATGTAAGGGGGGACTTTGATGGGGACTTTGATGTAACAGGAACTCTGATGGGGATCCTGATGTAAAAGGGAACTTTATTGTAAGGGAGGAATGTGATGGGGACTCTTAAGGAGACCCTTATGTAAAGGGAAACTTTATTGTAAGGGGGGGAATGTGATGGGGACTCTGATGTAAGAGGGACTCTGATAGAGACTCGGATGTAAGAGGGACTCCTGATGGGGACTTGGATGTAAAGGGACAACCTAAAGGAAAAAGGGACTTTGATGTAATACGAACTTTGATGGGGACCCTGATGTAAAGGGAGACTTTATTGTAAGGGGGGAATTTGATGGGGACTCTAATGTGAGAGGGACTCTGATGGGGACTCAGATGTAAATGGGCACCCTTATATAAGGGGGGACTTTGATGTAACAGGAACTCTGATGGGGATCTTGATGTAAAAGGGGACTTTATTGTTTGGGGGGAGTGTGATGGGCACTCTGATGTAAGAAGGACTCTGATGGGGACCCTGATGTTAAGGGAGACGCTGATTAGTGGTGGTTTTCGATGGGGACTCTAATGGGGATCCTGATGTAAAGGGGAAATTTATTGTAAAGGGAGCATGTAATGAGGACTCTGATGTAAGAGGGATTCTTATGGGGACCCTGATGTAAAGGGGGGGACTTTCAGGGGGGCTCTGATGTAAAAGGAATTATGATGGGTACCCTGATGTAACGGGGGACTTTAATGTATACCGGATTTGTGATGGGGACTTTCACATAAGAGGGGACTGTGATGGGGATCCTGATGTAAAGGGGGACTTTATTGTAACAGGGGGGATGTGATGGGGACTCTGTTGTAAGAAGCACTCTTATGGGTACCCTGATGTAAGGTGGGGACTCTCATGAGGACTTAGGCATGAAGAAGGAGCCAATATGCATGCTCCGAAATGCGTCTTGACCCCTCGATGTCATATGCGGGTACCTGCATTCCACGTTGGTTCCGGCAGCGCATCTGTCCTTCCTGGTGTCCCCCTTGCAGCTCCCCACTGCTTTGGAACCTCTTACCGCTGGACTAATTATTTGTCATGATGAGCCTGTTTACTTCCAACCTCTAGTAAGTGTGTTTTTATTTTTTGGGCAATAAAATCTCGTGTTTCACTGCACTTAGAAGCGCCTCTTTGTTTGTTTACTCTTACCAGAAAATTGCTTCCTTCTTGGAGTGCTGCTCGAGTGTTCTTCTTTGAGTGTCTGCCCGATCTGCACCTTACTACCACTGCGGACTACTACCTCTGGTAAGTTCTGTCACCCAGAGCACCCTACATTCTATTTGCCTTGCACTTTGCATAGTGCAGTTGCACTCTGCAAGTGCGATTGCTCCAGAGCTTAGTAAATGAGATGAAGCTTCACTTTGCAAAAAATACCCAATCACCTGCTTTTCCATCTTGACTGATCTGGGGCAGCGGAATACGTCTCCCTGTTTCTTTTAACCGAATGCATTTTTCCTGACATCTCAAGAAACATGGTTAGCTCTCATGTTGTTATTATATTATATGCTCAATATGTAATGCTTATTTATATATTTTGTATGATAATTGCTTATTATGTTTGTTTTTGTTTTTTAATAATTTACAGACAACCAATGAACCACCAGCCCCCAAAGAAGAGGTTTAATCGCTACAAACCTCCAAAAGCGTCGGGCATCGTCTGACCCAGTTCACTACTGGTCACTCTCAAGTGGTTGTCTGTATACATGCACACATATGTTTCTTGATATTGTATTTTTGTATAATAGATATATGCATCCTATTGTGACTTCCCTTAAGTCACCAATTCATTTTTAAACTTTTCTAATAAAATATCAATATATTTTCATTACATTTACTTGTCAATGAATTTCTGTGAAATGACGGTGGGGCAGTGCAGCTCTCGTTCTGGGATGCCGTCATATGACGGCGTCCCAGAACGGCCGCCCTCGCGCGCCGGCAGGGGCGTGCTGCGCGCTAAACGCAGCTGCGCTGTGTTGCTAGGACGCGGCGTGACCCCGATCTCTGTAAAGACCCGCGTCCGCGGCTTTTTAACCATGTGATCGGCTGTGTCCAATCACAGCCGGTCACCTGTAAACAAGGAGATGCCGGTAATCGTCTCTCCTCGCCTCACACTGACAGAGTGTGAGGAGAGGAGAGCCGATCAGTGGCATCTCCTCACAGGGGGACATCTAGGGATGTAATCAGGGCAAAGATCATCAGTGCCCTGATTACAATAAATAAATACAGTCAGTGTCAAAAAACAGTGCCCACCATTGCCCACCAATGCCAGCATACAGTGCACACCAGTGGCAGCAATCAGTGCCCACCACTGCCCACAAGTGCCACCGATCAGTGCCCATTAGCGATGCCAGTCAGTGCTGGTAATCAGTGCTGCCTTTCATTGCTGCCCATTAATGCCCATGACTGCTGTCGATCAATGTCCATCAGTGTCACTCATCAGTGCCAACCATCAATGCCCATCAGTTCCCATCTGTACCGCCTATCCATGCTGCCTATCAGTGCCTACCAGTGCCGCCTATTAATGTCCATCAGTTTCACCCAACAGTGCCCATCAGTGCCGCCTATCAGTGCCCATCAGTGCCACATATCTGTGCCACTTATAAGTGCCCATAAGTGCGGCATATTAGTGCCTCCTCATCAGTGCCCATAAGTGCCACCTCATCAGTGCCCATAATTGCCACCTCATCAGTGCCCATCAGTGCCGCCTCATCAACGCACATCAGTGAAGGCGAAAAATTACTTTGTTACAAAATTTACTGACAGAAAAAAAGTAAAAAACATTTTTTTTTCAAAATTTTTGGACATTTTTTTTGTAAAAAATAAAAAACCCAACAGTGATTAAATACCACCAAAAGAAAGCTCTATTTGTGTGAAGAAAATGGTAAAAAATTTCTTTGGGTACAGTGTAGCACGACCGCGCAATTGTCATTCAAAATGCGACAGCGCTGAAAGCTGAAAAATGGCCTGGGCAGGAAGGGGGTTAAAGTGCCCGGTAGGCAAGTGGTTAAAAGTCCCACAGAGGAAACTGCTTGATTTTGTATTCAATTTTCAGGTCAATTCCGGTCTCGTAGATCAATGGTACTATCACAACTTACAATCACACGCAAGGGGAAAAAAAAAAAAAACATTTTTGCTTGCACATGATTGGATGATGGAAGTCAGCAGAGCTTCTGCCCATTTACTAAGCTCTGGAGCAACTGCACTTGCAGTGTGCACAGTCTATTTGCCTTTAGTAAATCAACCCCTTAGTGCTCTGGATTGAGACAAGTACACACTATAGAGGGATGTGCTTTGTTCATATTTCATGTCTGAGGTTTACCTAAAAAAAAAACGCACATGGGACACTACTTACCTTCAGTTAGATGTGTTGCTTGTGCTTCTGTGTCCTCCTCCCGATGCCCCACGCCCCCCCCCCCCAAAAAAAAACACGATCTATGAATGGAAGGAACAGACCTATACCTCATCCACCTGTCCTCCATTCATGTTTCATTCATGACAGCTGTAGTAATGACTTCTATGAATGGAGGAAGTGGGTGGAAAGCGCAGGCATAGTTGGCCACTCTTGATGAGTGCCTGTTACAGCCATTCAGCTTCCAATCATGGAGGCTCAGCACCGGATGTGGGCGTTACCTAGGGTGGTCCACATACAAATGCAGCCTGCCTGGGAATGCCCACTCCTCCAGACTGACATCATCCACCCATCAAGGCATTCTGATGTTTGCACATCCCCCCTCCGGGGAGAATGGATAGGAGGACCACCTTAAGGGAGGGAATGAGAGAGTCATTATACATATCATTGTATATGTCAAAAATAAATGTTTCTTTTAAAGCCGTTACTTTCTATCAAAGTTCCATCGAGAACCCTTCCGTCGATTATATTACCTTTCACGGCGTTCATAATAAAAGGGTTCATATTGTGTAGCAAATTGCAATGCCCAGCATCCAAGCTTCAGACATATAGACAATAAAAGCCTGAAGGGCTATTCGGCGCTTGTGATAATGCCTTGAAATATGGAGGTTTTGACCCCGCTGTGTTTCTTTGTAGTAAATTAAAAATGGAAAACCGTGGTGGCATCTGATATTCAAAAGGAATTACTTTATTTGGTTAAAAGGCCATTCTAAAGATTCTTTTTTATTTTCTATTACAGAGAAGTCACTCGACGAGATTTGTAGACTGGGAAAAGTCTTCTGGAGTTTGCGGTTACTTTGTCGGTGTCAGGCTCTCGGCATGTAGAAAGAGACAGGCGGGATACCTCCTAAACCTTGATGAAAATGTATTACATAAATACAGCTAATTAAGAACATGTTAATCACTTTATGCAAATGGCGTCATTTTAATGTCATCCTCTCTCGCTGGGCACTGATGAAGAAATTGCCCAATTAGTCTCCTGTTTGAGGATAAAATGCAAACATTTCTTGGAAAATGATAAACTTCATCTGCATCTCCATTATTCCCTATTTACAGCCCAGAGTTTTATAAAAAGGCCGGGGATTAAAAGTTGTCAAATGTTAATAATTCATAAATGATAGTTCACCATATTACAAATTTGTATAGAAAGTTTCGGAAAGTAAATAGTGTGTTTACTCTGTGTCATTCACAGTAGGCATACAGTTTCTGTGAATGGATGGGGTGCATTCTTAGTCATGTCACTCATCTCTAGAATGCATAGGCTACAATCAATGATGTCACTGGTTTCTAGTGAACGGATAGGCTACATTCACAATGATGTCTCTGGATTCTAGTTAATGGATAGGCTGCATTCTCAGTGATGTCCCTCATCTCTAATGAACGGATAGGCTACATTCCCAATGATGTTACTGGTTCTGGTGAGCAGATAGGCTACATTCTCAGTGATGTCACTCATCCCTAGTGAACGGATAAGCTGGATTCTCAATGATGTTACTGGTTTCTAGTGAACAGACTATATTCTCAGTGATGTCACTCATCTCTAGTGAATGGATAAGCTACAATCTCCATGATGTCACTGGTTTCTAGTGAATGGATAGGTAACATCCTCAATGATGTTACTCATCTCTAGTAAACGGATAGGCTTCACTCTCAATGATGTCTCTAGTTTCTAGTGAACATCTAGGCTGCATTTTCAGTGATTTCACTCATCTGTAGTGAACGGAAAAGCTACATTCTCAGTGATGTCACTTATCTCTAGTGAATGGATAGGCTGCATTCTCAGTGATGTCAATGGTTTCTAAGGAAAGGATAGGCTATATTCTTAATGATGTCACTGGTTCTGATGAACTGATAGACTCTATTCTTAGTGATGTCACTCACCTTTTCTGAACAATTCCAATGATGCCACTGGTTCTGGTGAATGGATAGGCTATATTCTCAGTGATGTCACTCATCTCTAGTGAACGGATAAGCTGGATTCTCAATGATGTTACTGGTTTCTAGTGAACGGACTATATTCTCAGTGATGTCACTCATCTCTAGTGAATGGATAAGCTACAATCACCATGAAGTCACTGGTTTCTAGTGAATGGATAGGCTATATTCTAAATGATGTCACTTATCTCTAGTGAATGGATAGGTAACATTCTCAATGATTTCACTCATCTCTAGTGAACGGATAGGTCACTCACCTTTTCTGAACTATTCCAATGATGCCACTGGTTCTGGTGAACATATAGGCTATATTCTCAGTGATTTCACTCATCCCTAGTGAATGGATAAGCTGGATTCTCAATGATTTCACTAATCTCTAGTGAACAAATTGGCTGCTTTCTCAGTGATGTAATGCATCTCTAGTCAGTGGATGGGCTGCATTCTCAATAATGTCTCTGGTTTCTAGTGAACATTTAGGATGCTTTCTCAGTGATGTCACTGGTTTCTAGTGAATGGATAGGCTATATTCTCAATGATGCCACTTATCTCTAGTGGATGGATAGGCTGCATTCTCAGTGATGTCACTGGTCTCTAGTGAATGGATAGGCTGCATTCTCAGTGATGTCACTCATCTCTAGTGAATGGATAGGCTGCATTCTCAGTGATGTCACTCATCTCTAGTGAATGGATAGGCTGCATTCTCAGTGATGTCACTCATCTCTAGTGAATGGATAGGCTGCATTCTCAGTGATGTCACTCATCTCTAGTGAATGGATAGGCTGCATTCTCAGTGATGTCACTCATCTCTAGTGAATGGATAGGCTGCATTCTCAGTGATGTCAATGGTTTCTAGTGAACAGCTAGGCTACATTCCCATTGATGTCACTGGTTCTGATGAACTGATAAACTATAATCTTAGTGATGTCACTCACCTTTTCTGAACAATTCCAATGATGCCACTGGTTCTGGTGAATGGATAGGCTATATTCTCAGTGATTTCACTCATCTCTAGTGAATGGATAAGCTGGATTCTCAATGATGCTACTGGTTTCTAGTGAACAGACTATATTCTCAGTGATGTCACTCAACTCTAGTGAATGGATAAGCTACAATCTCCATGATGTCACTGGTTTCTAGTGAACGGATAGACTATATTCTAAATTATGTCACTCACCTTTAGTGACTGGATAGGCTGCATTCTCAGTGATGTCACTCATCTCTAATGAACGGATAGACTACATTCCCAATGATGTCACTGGTTCTGATGAACAGATAGACAATATTCTTAGTGATGTCACTCACCTTTTCTGAACAATTCCAATGATGCCACTGGTTCTGGTGAATGGATAGGCTATATTCTCAGTGATGTCACTCATCTCTAGTGACCAGATAGGTAACATTCCCAATAATTTCACTCATCTCTAGTAAATGGAAAAGCTACATTCTCAGTGATGTCACCCATCTCTAGTGAGCTGATAAGCTACATTCTCAGTGATGTCACTCATCTCTAGTGAGCTGATAAGCTACATTCTTAGTGATGTCACTCATCTCTAGTGACCACATAGGTAACATTCTCAATGATTTCACTCATCTCTAGTGAACAAATTGGCTGCTTTCTCAGTGATGTCCCTTATCTCTAGTGAATGGATAGGCTACATTCTCGATGAAAAGCAAAAAAGAGAGAGGCGCCTCTGGGTGCAGACTAAAAACAAAGTTTATTTCATAAAAAAGTAGTGATCATCAAACTCACATTTGGAAGGTCGTCAGTAGGCATAAAGTAGTGGTCAATACTGAGAAGAACATCATCCATCAAAGGTACAAGACAGTCAGAATCAACTCCTAGCAGGGGGCTCTGCCTGTGTGTGAGGAGAGGTACCGCTGAGATGTGAGGCCGGCCGCAGCGGTGACAGGTCACAGTACTAGGCCGAGAGCATGGAAGACTGTAAACATCCGACGAGGAGTGATGACGTCATGTGTCGAGCGACGCGTTGCAGGGCCTGATGAAGGGGCGCGGCTGTCACGTCATCACAGCCCGTACGCCCTGCAACGCGTCGCTCGACACATGACGTCATCACTCCTCGTCGGATGTTTACAGTCTTCCATGCTCTCGGCCTAGTACTGTGACCTGTCACCGCTGCGGCCGGCCTCACATCTCAGCGGTACCTCTCCTCACACACAGGCAGAGCCCCCTGCTAGGAGTTGATTCTGACTGTCTTGTACCTTTGATGGATGATGTTCTTCTCAGTATTGACCACTACTTTATGCCTACTGACGACCTTCCAAATGTGAGTTTGATGATCCCTACTTTTTTATGAAATAAACTTTGTTTTTAGTCTGCACCCAGAGGCGCCTCTCTCTTTTTTGCTTTTCCTCAGGACTAGAATGTGGTTTCACTTCTTGATGAAGGCAGCCCTGCTCGTGGACCTATCATGACAAACTGGACCCTTGAAATCCTTATGTTCACATGACAGTGAGACTTTACCCTATATATGTTAATGAGATATTCAATCTCTCCACTTTGGACATATACATGTGGACATTATCTATCCATTTAATGTAATGTGAGACTGGAAAGATTTCAGTTTGTTCCTTATCCCTCTGTTCTTACCATTGTTGTTATTGTTGTTATCACCAGTTTTTTGCGCCTTCACTTGCATATTATACATTCTCGATGATGTCACTGATTTCGAGTGAATGTATAGGCTACATACTCAAGTGATGTCACTCATCTCTAATGAATGGACAGGCTACATTTTCAGTGATATCATTGGTCCCTAGTGATTGGATAGTCTGCAATCTCAGTGATATTATTGGCTTCTAGTGAATGAATAGGCTGTGTTCCCAGTGATGTCACTGGTCTCTAACGAAAGAATAGGTTGCACTCTCAGTTGTGTCACTGGCCTCTAGTGAATAGATAGGATGCCAAAGATCACACAGTTCACGTTCTTAGTGATGCCCTCGATCTCCAGCAAAGTGATTGACTGCATTGCTAATTATATCATTGATTTTTTGGTAAATGGCCAGGTTATAGTAACTTACTAGGAAGATTTATCTCTCACTTAAAAAAATGTTTTTGAAATTGGACTATTCATTTATTTCACTACATAGATAATAGACAGAGGAAAAACTGCCAGTTACGTTGTTGATGCTATGTCAGTCAACTGTCAACTGTGTTCTGACTTTTCTTCTCATTTAAGCTGGCAGTGCAGGAACTCCCACAGTCTATGTATATATATATATATATATATATATATATATATATATATATATATATATATATATATATATATATATATATATATATATATATATATATATATATATATATATATATATATATATATATATATATATATAAGAGTGTGGGAGGAAACACTGAAAAAAATTAAGGCCGTATATCACAACATCGGTCATCTATCAGGAGGAGACAGAATCCTAAAATTAAAATTAAAACAGTTAAATTCTTTATATCCCCATGGCCTAAACAGAGACTACGATCTGTATCTAATTTTGTAAACGGATGTGGGTGATAGTCTGATACAGTACATGAATGTAATCGTTTAATCGTTTTTTTCATATTTTTGTACATGATTTTTATAGATATCGTGTTGTCTTTTTTAGAGTGAAGAGAGAGGATTTTTTTTTAAAATATCGGACGGTGTATGCTGCACAAGTGCAATCAAGAGATGTTAACGGGAGCGATTTTGTAAAGATATAATATTAAGAGCTGGGTTTTACCCTTATACTGTTTGTTTAAATAGCAGAATGTTTTTCTACGTTGTTTTTAGCCCATATTGGCCCAACGGGATAGAGATACAGCACTAGTTGCTATAGATTGGTTTGTTGTTTTTCAAGGATTAGGTGTTCGGGTTTTATTTATTTATATTTTTCACTTACATTGATTGTTCTTTTGTTTTTATGTTTGTTTTTCTTATTTGAAATAATGCCTTTTCAATGTGCAATGATAAACACGCAAGAGTTCTAATGAAGTAAATGGTCAATTAAAAGATAGGTGCAGGGATACACCTGTGTGTACTTGTAGTTGGCTTAAGCCTCGTACACACAATTTGATTTTCCGCAGACAAAACCTTTTCCGCAGACTTTTGTCTGAAGGTGTGTGCCTGGATTTTGTCTTGCATACAAACAGTACACAATTGTCGGCCAACAAACACGAATGTAGTGACATATTAGACGTACTAAGAGCCAAAAAAAGAGGAAGTTCAATTGTCATGTGTCACCCTTAGTGCTCCTTCTGCTAATTTCATGTTAGTAGAAGTTTGGTGAGTGTTGATTCATGCTCTTCATTTCGCACGTTTCATGTTGCGCTTCTCAGTTCGTTTCTGAGCGGCCGTTCGTCAACCAGCCGTGTTAGGGAATCGGAGGAGATAACGTGTAATTTATTATTGGCCTTGGAGTTATTGCTTTGACCCAAGTCCAGTCCAGGAACAGGAGGAGGAGAATTTCTTGGACCAAAAATTGGTTGCTTTATTAATCGTGACCAATGTTGTCATATTCCTTTGCTGCGGGAGCTCCAGGAGAATAATCCGGATGATTTTCGGAATTATCTCCGGATGACAGACCCCTGCTTTCACCAACTCTTGGCATTGTTGATCCCCTATATTAAGAAGCAGGACACATGCATGAGGCTTTTATTTTATTTTTTGGTTGAATAATGATTTAATTTGGTATATTTTCTATATTTTTGGATGCATAGAAGGCACTTTTTGGTTAAGTTCTATTGGTAGATAGCATGTCTAATTTTATTTGTTTTCTTTTTTTTAAGCACAATAAAAAAATTGTGGAGAATAATACTTGGCTATGTGTTTTACTTCAAATGACAGTTTGGGACTAGACAGTTACATTTAAAAAAAAAAATACAATGTAAAATTAACAAGGGACACCAACATAGTTGTATCTTTGATCTTAAAAAATACAGGATAATAGTGTTTTGGTAACTTGCACCGAAAAAAAAAAATAACAAGCATAATAATATTATTCTTGATATCACTAGAAAAAAAAAGCCTTTGAAAATACATTTGCAATAACTCCATCATTATCACCAGCAAAGCAGCTTCATTATTATCCCATTAAAGAAGAAGAGAATTGTGCGCTGCATTTGGAGATTTCATAATTTGCCACGTCACGAATGTTAATTCTCCATTACGAACGCTACTTTACAAGACCGACCGCTTCTGGCTCATCCTTGCTTCCGAGCATGCGTGTTTGTACCTTGGACTTTTGTCCGACGGACTTGTGTACACACGCTCGGAAAATCCGACAACAGACATTAGTCCGCGGAAAACTTTAAAGCCTGCCATCCAACATTTGTCTGCGGGAAAATCCGACAACAATTGTCCGATGGAGCGTACCCACAAGGTCGGATTTTCCCCAACTCCGCACATTTCCCGTCGGAAAATCCGATCGTGTGTATGCGGCTTAAGATGCATTAGCCAATAAAGGTGATTAGTATGTTGAACATCACACATGCAACTTGATGAAAGACGGAGTTTACTGTCGGAAACTGTGGAGTCGTTACTTGTATATATATATATATATATACATACACACACACATATATATATATATATATGGGTTTTTTGTATGGACATTTGACAGTCAAATAAATCTATTGGTATTAAAAATATCTTTATATATATATATATATACATATATATATATACATATATATATATACATATATATATATACATATATATATATATATATATATATATATATATATATATATATATATATATATATATATATACATAGATAGATAGATAGATAGATAGATAGATAGATAGATAGATAGATAGATAGATAGATAGATAGATAGACACACATATATATATATATATATATATACATATACATACAAGATATTTTTAATACCAATAGATTTATATGACTGTCAAATGTCCATACAAAAAAAACATCATTTTTGTACATCTGGCCCACTGGTCCCAATCTGTACTGCAGGTACATACAATGCTGAATTTTTTTTTTTCTCCTCTTTTACAATAAAGCCGCACGCCGTTTCCGTACCACACACACAAACATAAAATATCCTAATGGCATTTCCGTAAGCCCGTACACAAGAGCTTGCTGCAAGTCTGAGACCTCAAACAAGTTAAAAACACATCATATATATAGTAATATTTAAATTGGAAAGGCTTCAAAGACTCTAGTAAAAGAAATATAGGAATATCAGGTCATTTCCCATACATCTGTTTGCTGTTACATCCAGTGCTTTTTCAATAAATACAACGTTAACGTCCTGTACAGAACTATTGACTGTGTTCCGTCGACATTAGTGGAGTTCTGTATCCTTATAGCTTACGGCTTTTCCTGTTCTCCGCGATGATAGTTTGTCATTTTCCAAACCTGACGTTTTGGTCTTGGAGTTAAGCTTTAAAACATACACAACATAAAAAAAAAAAGTCAATCTTTGGCTTAGACTTAATTTAATCAGCCCAAAACTAAAACCGCTGATTTTTTTTCTTTTTTTTTTTTTTTTTCCCCCTTGTGCATGTTTATTTATTTGGTAAGTTCCGGGGGGGTTACATCACCTCATTAATGCTTTATACACATAGCCAAGCGCACCGGCTTCCTGGGAAAGCGGTATAATACTTTGAAAACTATAACTAATGAGTTTTTTTTGTAATCTTTTGATGAAAACGGTACAAAGTTTGTGACCAAACATAATTAGTTGTGTTGCAGAAGAAGCACCAGTAGTTGGGAAGTGAATTAAGAGGAGGAAGCGTGCAATGGGTAGGCCTTTCCCAAAGGCAATTATCCCGACTCTCTAGCTTTCAGTTCTTAACGAAAAAGTGGTTCTCGGGAAGGTAACTAAAGATGAACTTCAGGCTTATATAAATGGAGTGCACCCCTAAGGAGCCGCTGGTGAAACTGATGCTTTTTCCCTAGATTAGTACACACACAGCCAGGCAGACAGCATTTTCTCCACTTTTACCAGCTTGAATACAACCGTCTAGGGGTGTCTTTTTGGGGCTTTACTGAAAAGTTGAACTTGGTTTGGGTCAAAGGAGCATGGGATACCCCAAACTGAAGAACCAAGCTCTTTGAGGGCTCTTCTCTGTCTCTCCAAGCTGCTCGGAAAGTCCCACACGACTCTCTGCTAATAACAGATGATTATGTCTTTTTTCCAGAAACACATAGTCACTTAAGCTGGCCATACATTATATTATTTTCTTATTAAATTTCCTTTAGGTTTACCTTCAACTATATAGTGTAAGAGCCTGCCTGACTGCATAGAAATCTTTCCCCCAACTTCCTCCTAGTACTATCCAGTGAGCTTCTCTAGACCCAAGCCAACTCCAGAACCAGACTTGGCAAATGGGCCTCCCAGTTTTAAGCGTTTGTTCTGTATTCTGTATTTACAATTGACAGCGCTCTTTTTCCGATGGCTGTATAGAACCCTTTCTGCTCTACAAAACATATAGTCTATCTCTATGTGAGAGCAGGAGGGGAGGGGGGAGGCGACGGGGGATCACACAGGGCTGTTCTCTTCTGCAACCCCTCTGATATTAGGTGATCAGAATGATCAGTATTGAAAGAGAGAGGAAGGGGGATTGATGGGGGGTGGGCTCCAAACTAATTTGGGGAGAGGAGAGCTTTATATTTGGGAAAGGGGGGTGACTTGGATGTACACAGCTCACCCCTAAACCCTGAACTTCATACACAGATCACCCTAAACCCTGCACACCTTACATAGCTCACCCCTAAATCCTGCACACTGTACACAGCTCACCCATAAATCCTGCACTCTGTACAAAGATCACCCCTAAACCCTGCATTTCATACACAGATCACCCCTAAACCCTGCACTCTGTACACAGATCACCCCTAAACCCTGCATTTCATACACAGATCACCCCTAAATCCTACACTCCATACACAGCTCACCCTTAAATCCTGAACTCCGTACACAGCTCACCCCTCAATCCTGCACTTTGTACACAGATCACCCCTAAACTACAAACCTTGCTAGAAGGCATAAATTGGGATAAAATATTAGGAACAAAGAATACGGAGGAGAGATGGGTTTGCTTTAAGAGCATATTAAATAAGGGCATTAGCCAATGCATCCCATTGGGTAATAAATTTAAATGAGCAAACAAAAGTCCTGGATGGCTTAACTCCAATGTAAAAATGCATATTAAAGCAAAGGAGAAGGCCTTCAAAAAATACAAGGTTGAGGGAGCATCATCAGCATTCAGACTTTATAAAGAATGCAACAAGAAATGTAAGGGTGCAATAAGGACAGCTAAGAAAGAACATGAAAGACACATAGCGGAGGAGAGCATTCTTTAAGTATGTAGACATTAAAAGAGGGAGGACAGACCATATTGGCCCCATAAAGAATGAGGAAGGACATCTGGTTATAAAGGATGGGGAGATGGCGAAGGCATTGAATTTATTCTTCTCCTCATCTTCACGAGGGAATCAGGGGGCTTCAGTAACCAAAACTGCAGTGTTTATCCTCATGACACATCACAGGAAGCACCTCCATGGTTAACAGAGGACAGAATTAAAATTAGACTTGGGAAACGTAACATTAATAAATCACCGGGACCAGATGGCTTGCACCCAAGGGTACTTAGGGAACTCAGTTAAGTAATTGCCAGACCATTGTTCCTACACAGCTCACCCCTCAATCCTGCACTCCGTACACAGATCACCCCTAAGTCCTGCACACCTTACATAACTCACCCCTCAATCCTGCACTTCATACACAGATCACCCCTAAACACTGCACTCCGTACACAGCTCACCCCTAAACCCTGCACTCCGTACACAGCTCACCCCTCAATCCTGTATGCAGGAAAATGCCTTGTTGATGTCAGAGGCCAGAAGAGAATGGGCAGACTGGTTCCAGATGATAGAAAGGCGACAGAAATTCAAATAAACACTCGTTACAATCAAGGTATGCAGAATACCATCTCTGAAAGCACAACACATTTAACCTTAAAGCAGATGGGCTACAGCAGCAGAAGACTACAACGGGTTCCACTTCTGTCAGCTAAGAATAGGAAACTGAGGCTACAATTCGCACAGGCTCACCAAAATTGGACAATAAAAGGTCGGAAAAACGTTGCCTGGTCTGATGAGTTTTGATTTCAGCTGCGACATTTAGATGGTAGGGTCAGAATTTGGCGTAAACAACATGAAAGCATGGATCCATCCTGTCTTGTATCAAAGGTTCAGGCTGCTGGTGGTGTAATGGTGTTGGGGATATTTTCTTGGCACACTTTGGGCCCCTTAGTACCAATTTAGCATCATTTAAATGCCACGGCCTACCTGAGTATTGTTGCTGACCATGTCCATCCCTTTATGACTACAGTGTCTCCATCTTCCGATGGCTCCTTCCAGCAGGATAATGCTCCATGTCACAAAGCTCCAATCATCTCACCACTGGTTTCTTGAACATGACAATGAGGTCACTGTACTCCAATGGCCTCCACAGCCACCAGATCTCAATCCAATAGAGCACCTTTGGAATGTGGTGGAATGAGAAATTGGCAGCATGGATGTGCAGCCGACAAATCTGCAGCAACTGCGTGATGCTATCATGTCATTATAGACTATGGACCAAAATCTCAGAGTTTCCAACGCCTTTTTGAATCTATGCCACAAAGAATTAAGGCCGCTCTGAAGGCAAAAGGGGGTCCAATCCAGTAATAGAAGGGGTACCTAATAAAGTGGTCGATGAGTGTATATCTAAAAGGACATTAATAGTATATAGGATAAAGCACTGCAGTCCAGCCCTAACACCAGCTACAGGAGTGATTAAAGGTTTGGGATTTGAGCAAATTAAAGAATCAATATATAAATAGCAGGTCCAGGTCTTTTATATGTGGAACTCGTACATAACATCTTGACCTACCCATAAACTTCTACAGGATTTTGCTAATACCCAGCACTGCTGATTGGCCCTCTGGGACTAGAAGTGTGTCAAGGCCCTGAGAAAGCACCGGGAAGCCACATTTTTATAACAGTAGATAGCTAGATTGTAGCCTACATATCATTCATGAAAGTCAAGTGTATGCCCTTGTTTTGGAGATGCTCCTGGCCCCTCTTGCTCTTGGGGCACCCAAGCAGGCACGCTCCCGAGCCGCGGCTCTATGTATCCATTCACATACGGCTCAGCGCTGCTCCCTCCGTCTCCTGATTGGCTCACTGGCTGTGATTGACAGCAGCGGGAGCCAGTGGCTCATGCTGCTGCAAAAAGCCAATCAGGAGTGCAAGTCCCCGGAAAGCCAAGGTTTTCGTGGACATCTCTGGGTCGAGAGGGGGCTCAGGTAAGTATTAGGGGGGGCTGCTGCACACAGAAGATTTTTTTATCTTCATGCATAGACTACATGATGGTAAAAAACCTTGTGCCTTTACAACCACTTTAAAAAGCCACTTGTAGCTTCTACTGACAGGGCTACAGGAAAGAAGCACCTGAACAAGGACCTTCAGGGAAGGATCACCTGGTATTTCATTAAATATTGCAGATGCAAAATGACTTCCGAAAAATACATAGAGCGGAATTTTTTAAAACTGGAGAACAAGGACCTTCAGGGAAGGATCACCTGGTATTTCATTAAATATTGCAGATGCAAAATGACTTCCGAAAAATACATAGAGCGGAATTTATCAAAACTGGAGAAGCTGTGCATGACAACCATTCAGCTTCTATCACTTATTTTCAAAGTTTAACCTCCTTGGCGGTAATCCCGAGCGTGACTCGGGTCTGACTTTTTCTGTCAGGAGCGGTAACCCCGAGTCACGCTCGGGGTAACATTGCAGAGCATCCAGCGGAGCCCTTACCTTCTCCTGGGTTCCAGCGATGCCCTCCAGTGTCCTCGGCTTGTCTCCGCTGTGATCGCCAGCGCGATCACAGCATCTCACTTCCTAGTTCCGTTCCCTGCGAGCAGCAGCGGCGCACGGGAGCGGAACTAGGCGGGAAATTCAAAAGTTCAAAAGTTCAAACACAAAACACACATATAAAAAGAGGTGATACAGTGTAATCTGAGAGGATTACATTGTATCATCTCAGATCTCACTGATACAGTGCCCCTTGCCCCAGTGCCCATTTCCAATAAATTATTGAGAAGATGGAATCCAAAAAGCGCCATTTCGCTACAAAATCGCCTTTGGAGCAGTTGAATGACAGCGACAGCGACAGCGACATGGAGTTGCTCCCAGAACTCAGCGATAGCGAGTCGTGGGGAGATTTGTCGTCTGACACTGAGCTGACAAGTGACAGCGATGACAGCGGTGATGATCCTGCACCTGACATCAGCGATGTGCGCACTTGGTGCCCTATTGAGTGCGATACGGACCAGGTAGCGCCCCCAAGATTTCCCTTCACTGGATCACCTGGGATGAAGGTCGAAGTTGAGCGTGGCAACCCTCTGGCATAACTGCAATTATTTCTCACAGAGGAGGTGATTGAAAAAATTGTCATAGAGACAAATCGCTACCAACAGCAGCAATCCGCTACGCTGCATGCCAGGTTTTCCCGAAACAGAAGGTGGGAACCGGTGACTAAAGAGGACATCTGGCTGTTTCTCGGACTCATTATTCTTCAGGGGGTGGTGGGGAAACCACGCCAGAAATGGTACTGGACCACCAACAAGTTATTGGCCACTCCGTTTTTTGGTACTGTGATGTCCGAATACCGTTTTTCCCTCATCATGAAATATTTTCACTTCACTAACAATGAAGAGTTTGATGAGGGCACGCATCCTGCGCCCAAGCTTAAAAAAATCTGGGAGGTATGCCAAATGATTGGGAACAATTTCCAGCGGGCCTACGTGCCAGAAAGGGACGTCAGCGTGGATGAGAGTTTGATGGCTTACAAAGGACGCCTAAGCTGGATCCAGTATATTGCATCCAAAAGAGCGCGGTTTGGCATCAAATCATACATGCTCTGCGAGTCATCCACTGGGTACATATGGAACTCGGTCATTTACACCGGTAAAGGCACGAAGTTCAACCCCAGGTACAGCAATTATGGGATGGCCACATCATCTGTCCTTACACTGCTGGAGCCATTACTGAACCAGGGATATTGTGTCACCATGGACAATTTCTATACGTCGCCGGAACTGTTTGAGGTTTTGATCCAAAACAAGACGGATGCCTATGGTACAGTTAGGCCTAACAGACGTGACATGCCATCAATGTTTGGAAAAAAAAAACTAAAACCCGGAGAAATGGTTGCCTGGCAGAAGGGTAAGATGATGGCAATACGTTGGCGAGACAAGAAGGACGTGTGTCTCATGAGCACTGTGCACAATACCTCCACTGCCACGGTCCACACAAAAAGTGGGAAAGATGTGCTGAAGCCGCAAGTCGTCATAGACTATAATTGCACTATGGGAGGTGTCGACCGAGCCGATCAGGCAATGACCTTTTACCCGACTATGCGGAAACAACAGAAAAAATATTATAAAAAGATTTTCAGGCATCTTCTGGAACAATGCCTTTGGAACGCTTACATCTTGTACCGAGCAGGGAGTGACAGGCCTCTTGTTCATTCAGATTTTATCTGGAAGGTGGCTGAGCAGATTTTTGCCAAACACCAGATGCCATCAGTTGATGCGAACAGACCTGGACGACGTGCTGTTGGTGTTGCCAACCCAGAACGCCTAACAGGTCGGCACTTTATGGACTACATACCGCCAACCGCAAAAAAGGCAGCACCTACCAGGATGTGTGTGGTTTGCTGTTCACACAGAGATGACAAGGGAAAAAAAATCCGAAAAGAAAGCAGGTTCTTTTGTCCGGATTGTGACGTGGGACTGTGTGCTGTACCTTGCTTTAAAATTTATCACACTCAGGATGTTTACTGAATTTTCTTTGTCTGACAAATTTCTTTAGTTTGTATTACATTATTGAATAAAATTATATTATTTAAAAATTTAAAATCATGATTTTGTGTTTCAAACTTTATCACATCTGGGATGTCTACTAGAGTCTTGTTTGATCAGGTTTAAGTAAGTAATTACTAAGAATTGCAGGCCTATAATACATAGCATCAAATTTCCATGCAAAATAATTGTACCGCTTTCAGCACAAAATTCCAGACAGAATCATACCGCCAGGGAGGTTAACTGAACAAGCTGACAGAAGCTGGTTGCTATACACAGTTGTTTCAGGTTCTGGCTACTCAAGTTTTGATAAATTTCCCCCCAAATATGTTAAAATACATGAGACTCTAGTGACTGGGTTTGCAAATACTTTAAAACGCTCCGTGGACCCTCTTTCCATTGACCCCAAACTCAACACACTAGAATAATTTGTAAATGACTATCAAAAACAGTCAACAGAAGGAGGGACATGACTATACCACTCCACTCTTGCTGTTATCTTTGCAGTCTTAATGGGGACAATGGGGTTGATTTACTAAAACCGGAGCAGCTCTACAAAGAAACTGATCAGCTTCCAGTTTTTTTTTTTTGTCAAAGCTCAATTGAACAAGCTGAAGTTAGAAGCTGGTTGGCTACCAAGCACAGTTGCACCAGGTTTTGCACTTTCCAGTTTTGGTAAATCAATCCCAATGTGCAATATTATTTAGGCAGTTGTTGTCCTTGGCGTGATGGTATTGGCCAAGGCTTAGTTGAAGTATCAAAACAAGAGGAAGGAGCAAGAGATCCACCAGGATTCCGGATGTGGGATCAGAGTGGCTTGCCTTGACATCTGTTCCTTGTTCTTTTGTGGTATGTTCGGAGATTTGTATTTTCTTTTGTGATGCTGTCATCGGGACTGGAGAATTTCAATAAACAAGGCAGAGAGTGCCCAAACCGCAGTCGATTATTTTACTTCGTCCTACTGGAAACCTTGCATACATCTATGTTTGATATTTTGCTTCTATGGGATTCCTGGACTACAATTCAGCTGTGTGTGTGTGCTGCTTCATTGTACCACCTTTGTATTTTGGATTCCAAGAACTTCTTAATTTTTTTACATGTTTATTCATAATCTTCTTAAAATCCTTGTTGCATAAACCAGTTCATAGAAATGATGTCACCTGGCAATAGTGGTCCTTAAAAATTAACTAAATTCTTATAGTTCAGATAAATATTTGTAAATGTAAGGGCCTACAGATTTATATTACTGCTGGTAAACATGGGAAAGCACACAATAACTGAAGAACAATGGTGACCATGGTGTTATATATGAGATTATTATTATTTGACGGGATTTATATAGCGCCAACAGTTTACACAGCACTTTACAACTTGAGGGTAGACAGTACAAATACAATACACTTTAATACAGTAGGAGGGCCCTGCTCCTTAGAACTTACAATCTAAGAGAGAAGGTCAAGAGATACAAGGGGTAATAACTGTTGGGGATGTGCTGATGAAGAAGATAAATGTGGGGGCCAGATAGGCTTCTCTGAAGAGATGAGTTTTCAGGGATCATCTGAAAGTGGATAAAGTAGGAGAAAATCAGACAGATTGGGGTAGAGCAATCCAGAGGATGGGAGAGGCTCTGGAGAAGTCCTGAAGGCAAGCATGGGATGAGGTGACAAGGGAGTTTGAGAGCAGAAGGTCTTGGGTGAAGCAAAGAGAACGATTAGCTTGGTATTTTGAGACCAGGTTAGTGATGTAGCTGGGGGCCAGGTTGTGGATGGCTTTGTAAGTTGTAGTTAGTATCTTGAATTTAATTTGTTGGCTGAGTGGCAGCCAATGGAGGGATTGGCAGAGGGGTATAGCAGACGCTTAGTGGTTTGTGAGGTGGATGAGCCTGGCAGCAGCTTTCATGATAGACTGAAGTGGGGATAGCCTATTTAGAGGTAAGCCAATGAGGAGGGAGTGGCAGTAGTCGAGGCAGGAGATGACCAGGGAGTGGATTAGAAGCTTTGTGGTGACATTGGTTAGAAAGGGGCGTATCTTGGAGATGTTGTGGGGGTTGAGGCGGAAAATTTTGGGTAGCTATAGGATGTGGGGCCGAAAAGGTTAGTTCCGAGTCCAGGATTACACCTAGGACCATGGCGTGGGGGGACAAGTTGATAGTTGTGCCGTTGATATTGACAGAGAAATCAGGGGAAGTGGCACCCAAGGGAGGAAATATCATGAGCTCGGTTTTAGATAGGTTGAGTTTGAGGAAGTGATGTGACATCCAGGCTGATATGTCTGCTAGTAAGTTGGTGATGCGTGAGGAGAATGATGGAAAGAGCTGGGGGGTGGAGAGATAGATTTGGGTGTCATCAGTGTAGAGACGATATTGAAGGCCATGGGAGGCAATCAACTAACCCAGGGAGGCGGTGTAGATTGAGAAAAGGAGAGGTCCAAGAACAGAACCTTGGGGGACCCCAACGGAGAAAGGAAGAGGAGAGGAGGAAGTAGAGTTGTAAGTGACACTGAAGGAGTGGTGGGATAGGTAGGATGAGAACCAGCGAAGAGTACAGTCACTGAGATCAAAGGAGTGGAGTTTATTGAGGAGGAGGGGGTGGTCCACTGTGTCAAAGGCAGCAGAGAGATCCAGGAGTAGTACAGAATAGTGTCCGCTGGTTTTAGCCATTAGTAGGTCATTTAAGAGTTTAAGGAGAGCAGTTTCCGTGGAGTGTTGAGGGCGAAATCCGGACTGAAGGGGATCAAGAAGTTTGTTCATGGTCAGAGGGTTGCTCAGTCGGTTGTAAACCAGTCTTTCAAGAAGTTTGGAGGAGAAGGGGAGTAAGGAGATGGGATGTAAGTTGTTGAGATTGGTGGGATCCAGTGAGAGCTTTTTAAGTATAGGGATGACTAGCGCATGTTTTAGAGAGTTTGGGAAGATGCCACGAGAGAGAGGTTGAAAATGTGAGTTAGAGAGTATAGAATTGAGTCAGAGGGTGAGCGTAGAATCTGCGAGGGAGCAGGATCCAGGGGACAGGTGGTTAGATGAGTGTTGGATAAAAGTTTAGTAACCTCATTAATACTAGTAGGGTTGAACGAGGGAAGTAATGATTGTATCTGTGGACATGGGGTTTTGCATGGGGGGTTTCTGCGCGTTGGAGATCTCCTCATGAATTGTATCAATCTTATTTTTGAAGTGATTGGCGATCTCCTGGGCAGTGAGTGAGTTAGAGGGTGGAGGCAGTGGAGGACAGAGTAGAGTGCTGAAAGTAAAGAAGAGTTGACGTGGACTGGATGAGAAGGTGTTAATGAGTGTGATAAAGTAGGTATGTTTGGCAGTATGGAGGCAGGAATAGTATTTTAGGAGGGCAGATTTATATTGTGTGATGTCTTTCTGGAACTTAGTCTTTTGCCACAGAGGCTCAAGAGCGCAGCTACGTTTTCTGAGACTTCTGGTGTCGTCTGTTTGCCAGGGTTGTAGCAGTCTGGGCCTAATTATGCGTGTAGTGAGGGGGGCAAGCTTATCTAGGGAGGAAGACAGTGAGCTGTTGTAGATGAAAGTGGCTAAGTTGGGGCAGGACAGGGGTGAGATTTTGTCATAGAGGTAATCAGTAGCAGAGTAGAGAAGAGAAGGGTTGAGGTGGAGAAGGTTTCTACGTAAAACTGTTAGGCGGTTGGAGGGAGAGGAGGTGGAAGACAGGGAGAGAAAAAAACGAATAAGGTGGTGATCAGAGAGTGGGAGAGGATTGTTGGAAAGGTTGCACGGAGTGCACAGATAGGAGAAGACAAGGTCAAGAGTGTTGCCGTTGGAGTGAGAAAGAGCCTGTATCCATTGCTTCAGGTGAATACATGAGGTTAGACTGAGAAGTTTAGAAGTAAAAGTAGTGTTAATGTTAACAGGGATGTTTAAGTCACCGAGAATAATTGTGGGGATTTCAGAAGAGAGAAAGTAGGGTAGCCAGGCAGAGAAGTTACAAGGAAGGCTGATACTGGTCCAGGCGGCCGGTAGATGACAGCAATACTTAGAGAAATGGGAGAGAATAGACAAATGCAATGTGCCCCAAAAGAGGAGAGTGTCAGAGAGGGAGGTGGGTAAAGTACCTGATAGGTGCTACATGGGGCTAGAAGGATTCCCACTCCACCTCCCTTCTGTCCACTTTGTCTGGGGGAGTGAGTCCAGAGAAAGCCACCATGGGAGAAGGAAGCAGGAGAAGTAGTATCTGATTCGTGAAGCCAGGTTTCATGAAGATCAGCTTGTTGGCGTGCAGCTATGTATTATTAAACAGAAAATTTTGATCTCATGAATCATATAAATAAGAGGTTAGTTATTGAAACTGAAAGCATGCGTTGAGACGGTTTACAAGATGTATCGTAAACACAAAATTCATTTCACCAACATAACTGTTTACATTTCATATCTATTTCTTCGATCTCTTATACAAACTATCCAAAATGTTGGCATTACAATTGTCAATTTTGGATTTTCCAATCTTTTAGCCATGGTAGGCAACTTACATTTCTGGCCAGTGGAGAAATGCCCCCATTAGACTGGTGATTAGTAGAGAGGGAAAAAAAAAAAACTTTTATTGATAGTGGTAAAGAACCCCTTATATTAGTAGTAAGTTGGAGAAACTGGCCCTTTTATTGATGGTCAGTGGAAGAAGTGCCCCATTTAATTGGTGGTCAGTGGAAGTAGTGTCCCCTTACATTGGTGGTCAGTGAAAGAAGTGCCCCATTTCATTGGTGGTCAGTGGAAGTAGTGCCCCCTAACCCTGGTGGTCAGTGGAAGAAGTGCCCCATTTCATTGGTGGTCAGTCTGAGAATTGATCCCTTATATTGGTGATCAGTAGAAAAAGTGCCCCTTTTCATTAGTTTTCAGTGGGAGAACTACTTCCCTTACATTGGTGGTCAGTGAAGAATTGCCTCCTTACATTGGATGCCAAAGGAAAAGTACCCCCTTAAATAGTGTCAGTGGAGAAGTGTCCCTTATATTGGTGTTAGTGGAGGTGGTACCCTTACATTGATGGTCAATGGCAGAAGGGTTCCTTTGCATTTGTGTCAGTGAGAGCAAAAACGCCCCCTTGCAGACAGCTAAAGAGAATCATTGGTGTCAGTTGTTTTTATCGGATGACAGTCAGGTGAAGACAATTCATTGGTCCCTGATGGCTCTGGCTCTGCTGAGTGATGGTGGTGGTGAAACTATGCAGGCACCCTCAGGCAAGTGAGAAATCTACCCAAGGACAGCCAGACACACACGATGCCCAGACCTAGAAACATTTAGACCCTTGCCCCTCATCTAAAAGTAAAGTTGTAACATATATATGGATGGAAAGGTTCCCCTCAGCAGTGCTAGACCTTTGAATTGGAAGCTAGTGTTTTCATCCAACATTGAGCTGAGCTTTAGACTTTAGTTATAGGTTGGAGCGGTTGCCATTTGTTTGTACTCTTGGTGAATTGGTCAGGGGATGCACTAGATACCTTCACTGCCATTGTACTATTGCTGGATGTCCTGGGAGTCCCTTTCCCTTTAAGGAGGGGTAAACTCCCTTCAGGCATACCTGCCCTTAATCTAAACATTATCATATATGTGCTCCAACTTGGCGTACTCTCAATATTATAGAGTTAGGACTTAAGTACAATGGGGTGCCATGACGTGGCGTCTACAGCTTATGTATTTATTTACAAATTTGTGTTTTAACATGAACTATTAGACAGGGTTCATTCAGTTTGTTGCAGGCTGGCTGGCAAGTGAGCTGGGAATTTTTGTTTCTTTTTTGACATGTGCTCCTTGCTGCAAAGGCCAGTGCCATTTGTTTGTCTGACAAATTGGTCAGGGGGCACACGAAATACCTTTCCTGCTATTGTGCTTTTGCTGGGGGGTCCTGTGTGTCCCTATACCTTTAAGAAGGCATGGGCTCCCTCCAGGCATACCTTCCACGAATCTATCCATTATTATATATGTGCTCCAACTTGGGGGACTCTCAAAATTATAGAGTTAAGACTGCAGTACACTGAGGTGCTGTGACGTAGTCGCTGCAGCTTATGCACGTATTTGCAAATGTGTGCAAAATAAACCCCTTGTTTTTAACGTGAACTGTTAGGCAAGGTTAATTCAGTTTGTTGCAGGTTGGCTGGTAAGTGAGCTGGGCATTTTTGTTTGTTTTTGTGATGAGCATCAGACTCTGCCTCTTAAACTAGATGGCCAGAAGGTGTCTGTAGAAATCATAGTGTGCCCATAGGTATGCAACAAATCTCAAAACAGACATTTACTGTGCAGTAGTAGTAGTGCAAACGTTCATGGTCACAGTAGATATTCCAACAAGTTCTATAAAAGGAGGAGCACCTTAAGTTGCACAGAGTGCTCATTATCACCTTCTGGAACTTTTATAGTGTCAGTTACTATGAACAAGGCAGAGACAGAAAATGCAGTTAAAATCACACCTTTAATCACTTGCTTACTGGACACTTAAACCCCCTTCCTGCCCAGGCCAATTTTCAGCTTTCAGGGCTCTCACACTTTGAATATCAATTGCGTAGTCATGCAACACTGTACCCAAATTCAATTTTTATAACTTTTCCCCCCACAAATAGAACGTTCTTTTGGTGGTATTTAATCACTACTGGTGTTTTTATTTTTTGCTAAAAAAAATAAAGGCCGAAAATTTTGAAAAAAATAAAAAAACAGTTTCATAGTTTGCTATAAAATTTTGAAAAAGGGTAATTTTTCTCCTTCATTGATGTGCGCTGATGAGGCAGCACTGATAGGCACTGATAGGCTGCATTGATGGGCACTGAGAGGTGGCTCTGATAGGCACTGATGGCTGGCACCGAAGGGCACTGATAGGTGGCACTGATAGGCAGCACTGATAGGTGGCACTGATGGGCATTGGTAGGCGACACTGATAGGTAGCACTGATAGGCGGCACCGATGATGAGGCACTGATGGGCACTGGTTGGCAGCACTGATGGGCACTTATAGGTGGCACTGGTGGGCATTGATATGTAGCACTAGTGGGCACTGGTAGGTGGCACTGGTAGGCAGCACTGATATGCACCTGTAGGTGGCATTTGTGGGCACTGGCAGGTGGCACTGGAGGGCACTGCATAGCAGCTGTGCCTCTCCCTATTTGGGGCAGATGTCCCTCTCTACATCACGTGAAAGTGCACAGGCAGCTCATGCATGGGAGGACGTCTTTTGACGGCCATCATTTTGCTATAGTGCAGGCGGGAGGTGGTTAATGTAATAGTAAAAACAATACAGATCAGGAAGGTAGTCAAAAACAGAAGTCAGGGTTAGGAAGCCAAAACGGGTAATCAGGGAGCCAGGAGTCCACGTTGCCAGAAGCCAAAGATCAAGATTAGGAACCAGAAGAAATATCAGCCAGGCAAAGTCATAACAGCTACACAGTGGACACATGCTGGATATGTTGACCAGGCGAAGGCACAGAAGGAATGAGCAAGGCAGTTTAAATAGCAAAAAGGGGCTGGTTGTAGGCTGGATTAATGAGGCAGGTAATGGTAACCAGGTAAGTCACTGTGGAAACAATAAGTGGCTGGTAATTAACTGATGGCTGAGCAGCCTTGAGCACTGAGAAGAGAGCCGCTAGAAGCCAGCCCTGACATGAAGTTAAATGTAAAAGGCTTTCAAATCGATCAAAGGGGGCAACTACGGGGATGGTGCCTGCCACATGATTAAGTTCTATGGATGTGCAGGTCACTTCTTCTAGCAAGACCACCCCTTCAATTCAACTCAACTAAAGAGAGGCTATTTTTGGCACAAGAAGGGTTCCAGTGTATTTTAAGGTGTTTTTGTAACCCTCAGGAGTCAATTTAAGCCCATTGCACTTGTAAAAACCATCATGAAGCTTCTTAAATTAACTTAATACATTCCATCTAAATGTCAAAATTTTGCACAAATCTGATAGTTAGCAAAATCTCAGCCAAACAAATGCTCTATTTTTTTCTCTTCCCTAGTTGGTAAGGCCACCACATAATGTTTCCTCTAAATTAATGTTAAGACCCTGGGGTTTCCATCTTAGTTTTTTCTGTCAGTTGCTCTGCCTATGACAGGCTGATCAGCCAACTATTAAATTGTAAATGCTAATTAATATTTCAATTCAGTAAAAATCCAAATTTTAGCGCCTAAAATGTGTGCATATCTCTGCCATGATTTTCAAAGGCAAAGATGGGATGCTTTTCAGGGCGAGTTTTCCTGAGTTTTCCTCTGTGTGCAGTAACCAACACTTTCAACAGTTTAAGAGCATTAAATATCATCCACTATAGTCACCTTAAATGGCCAAATCATCTTGGCATTACATCGAAATGTTGGGGGCTAAATCCAACAATTTATGGCCATCATTTTTGCAAAATACAAAATGCAAAAATACAAAAAATCATCTTATTTTGGCTTTACTATGGTCACCTTTAATGGCCAAATGATCTTGGCATTACATCAAAAAACTATTTATGGCCATCATTATCATTATATTGCCTATTTTGCAATGTACAAAATGCAAAAATAAAAAATAAAAAAATATTTTGGCTTTATCATTGACTTCAGTGCGTTTCACCAAAATGGTAAAGTTTTTCCTAAATCTCATTTTAGCCCAAATTCAAAAATCTAAATTTCATTCATCTCTGGAGGAAACATTATTGGGCAGCACAAGAAAAGCAGATACATTGTTTTAATCTGCGGAAAAAAACAGTAGTCATTCAATCAAGTAAATATTTTTTTTATTTATAATTTTATTTGCTTATTAATTATGATTATTATTTTCTAGTATCAATTTTCCTTATTTGTTTTTTTTTTATTATTACCACAAGTAATATATATCAAAACATATTACACATTTTCCTGTATACTGCATCTTGTTCAATAAAAGCTTTGTTGAAATCTCAAGTGTTTCTACGGAAACATAACCTGCATCTTGCTGATTGATGAGTTAAATAAATTCAAAGTGATACCTTTCATGTTCTCATGTTTTTACATTTAGATTGAGTTCACTATAATCATTGTTTGGAACTTACTGTATTGCAAAAAAAAAAAAAAATGCAGGAATAACTTTCTAAAAGTATTAAATAATGCAGAAATGGACTCACTTATACAATGTGTGGGGGTTACTCCTACCTAACAAACATTAAAAAAAAACAAGAAAAGGTAGTAGGCATTAAAGTACTCTACTGTCATCTGAGTTTTATTAAAAAAAGATTATACCAAACTTTTATTTTATATCAAAAGATAAGGTCATAAAATTTTCTCCAAGCATTAGTTGTGCCACACTACGACCACAAAAACATTTTGTTGGAGAATATAAAAAAGAAAACTACATGGCTATCTGGTAAAGTATTGTTCGTCCCTCTATGGTTACCCAGGAAATCCCCATATCAATCAAAACCATTTTCAAAAACACAATCCTCAACCATTAAAAAAGGTCCAAAGAGTCAGTTATTAATCACACTTATGCCGATGTTACCAAAGGAATGTGTGAATGTGTATATTGACCATCTTTCTCCATCCAGAAACTCAAAAACTCAAGTTGAACCATCAGGCTTTGTTGGTATTTAGATAAGTTCAAATGAAGTTCTCACTAAGCATGTGGATTCTCTCATAGTTCATACTTCATGTATTACTCCATATCACACAGATATGGATAGTTCAAAATGCCTAATTTCTTAATATTTGCTCCACCTCTTAATAAATACCATTCGTGTTGTGACTTTTAACAACATATTGCCGTTATTTCATGGCTTTTGCACAGTCTGACTTACAATGCTACCACTGTAATATTATTTATGTAGCTTTATCTAGACAAATCTAAATATTCTTAAGGAAAAATCTTCCTCTTTCTGCCATTTTTCCAATATGTCTACCTGTGTCATCTTGAATGTTTGGAGCAGCAATTCTCAACCAAGGTTCTGTGAAACTCTAGGGTTTCTCTAGAGGTTATGAGAGGCTCCTTGGGCTGTGACTGATCGACCTCCCATTTGACATTGCCTGCATAGTTCCAGGACCAACAACGCTTGGCAAAACTAACAGCATGACACAAATTCACCTTTTTTTTTCAGCTTTATGTCGGAGTAGCATTCTGACCATCACTGGGGGGGGGGGGTTGGGGAATAGTTCCTACTGACCACCAATGTAAGGGGAATGTTTGCAATTGACCCTGGGTGAATTGTTTTGGTAGGGGTTCTCTGAGACCTGCAAGTTTTTTTTAGATGTTCATCTGGAGTAAAAAGATTGAGAACGGCTGGGTTAGAAGTATCCAAAGTGCTTTACCTACGGTTTTTCACCAAGGCTTTGCCATGTCACTCAAGGATGCAATGATCCCAGGAGTCTTTTAGTTCCATCTGCTAGTGAACATACACCAGAATCCTGTACACCAGATACTGTACATCATCAAACGCCAATGCATTTCCTCTCAGTCAGAGACTTCATCAGGCTTTGGGTTACCATTTTCATTCCACCTCTAACAAGGGGCAAAGGCACTTGTTTACACGCTAGTCCAATGTAACTATGTAAACTTATCCATACCTGTAATTCTTCTTAAAAGGGAGGAGAAATCTGGTAAGTGTTTGTACTGAGTGTGCATATAAATCAGTTTACATGTGGTTAGGTTCATTTACATGAGTTTAGTTGCGTTCAGAGTATGTAATCTGCCCTCTGTATGCATAGATTCTATTTTTTCTGAATGCAATTAACCACCTCTATACTGGGCAAATTCTGGCATTCCTCTCCTACATGTAAAAATGTAAGGGCTTACTTAGGTTGGAGTCCATATTGCAGAGATGTATGCTCACCCTTGCAAATACACACAGCACTCGGTGGCAAGGTAAGAAGCAACCTGAGCTGTGAATCTGTGCATGGGGGCTTTAACAGTAATTGCCAAGGGATAGTCGAGGTAAAGCCGTAGTCAAGGATTCTGGAAGACAGGATAAACGATAAATGGAGCCAGGGTCAGAAGCCGGGGTCAGTCTTGGAACACTGCAACAGAAAACAGGAACACAGGAACACTTGGCAAAAATGAGACAATGAACTGACAAAGCCCTCAGAGCATGGAACAGCCTATTTCCTTTGGGCTTTCTTTGTTTTAGAAGTTCCAGCTGGGGAGACTTTTGTCGCTCGCAAGGCTCTTTCGAAAATCTTTAGGTCCTGCTTATGGACTATGGTGCCATTCGAGGCATACATACAGTCAGGACTGGTAGCGGGGACACAAGCACAGGAACTTCAAGCGGGGACACCAGCACAGGAACTTCAATTGGGGACACAGGCACAGGAACTTCAAGCTGGATAGCAGGCAGAGATTCAGGGGTAGCAGGAAGGATCCTAAAAATATGCATTTGGAGAACCTTTGGCTGAGGTGGGCGAATTGGGCAGAAAGAGATAAGGTGCCCTCTTCCCCCACAGTAAAAACAAAGACCACAGTCTCTCCTCCGCTCACTTTCACCTTGAGACAGCTCATATCTGTACCGGATATTTCTGTCCCTGGATACCCGTAGGCCACGTGTATAGAGAGCAGACTTGGGAACACCGGTTTTCTTTAAAGCAGGAATGTAAGAGTCCAGAGCAAACATGAAAGCTTCCCCAGAAGTGCACGACGGGACTCCCCTCCTGTAAACGCTGATGGATAAACTGCCTCAGCTGAACCAGGAGTGACAGGTACTAATTGCAACAAGATCCAGAGTATGGCCCTAGTATTTCATGCAGAACTGTGCAAAGCTGGAAAGCAAGCAGAAAGGAATTGAGGTGTGGCTCAGAGGCAAAGTAACAGGGGCACTAAACAAGCAGTCATAGGTTCAATACCTCTTAGAGCCACTTAGGGCATGACCACGCCTGTCCGTCTGCATGGCACGGTTGGGACCGTGACAAAAAATCATAATTTTTTTGCTAGAAAATTACTCAAAATCCCCAAACAATATATATATTTTAGCAGAGACCCTAGGGAATAAAATGGCAGTCAATGCCATTTTTATGTCACATGGTCACTTGCGGACCACCCACCATACATTTTCTCCGCCAGATCACTTACCTTGTGATCTGGCACTTCCGGGTCTGGGGCGCACATGCACGCCACCGGCTCCTGCTGTGATCACACAGCGGGGGCCCAGCGGTGGGTGCCGGCGGACATTGAGTCGATTACATAGGACACGGGTAGAATGGCAATCTGACTATGTAAACAAGGCAGATCGCCGTTATGTCAGTACAGAAAGCACTGATCCTGTGTTCCTGCAAAGCAGGAACACGGATCTTTACCTTCCCCTAGTCAAAACACTTCCCCCACAATGAGAAAGCACAACCTAGGCACACAGTTGACCCTTTGAACGCCCCCGATTTGTTAACCCCTCGCTGATCGCTGCCATTACTAGTAACAAAATAAAATGAAACAAAAAAATATATATATATATCCCATAGTTTGTAGACGCTATAACTTTTGCGCAAACCAATCAATATACGCTTATTGGGATATTTTTTTTTCCCCAAAAATATGTAGCAGAATACATATTGGCCTAAATTTATGGAGAAATTAGGTTTTTTATATTTTTTTATTGGGTATGTTTTATAGCAGAAAGAGAAAAATATTGTTTTGTTTTTTCAAAATTGTTGGTCTTTTTTTGTTTATAGCGCAAAAAATAAAAACCGCAGAGGTGATCAAATACCAGCGAAAGAAAGCTCTATTTGTTGGGAAAAAAACGGACTAAAATTTAATTTGGGCACAGTGTTGCACGACCGTGCAAATTGTCAGTTAAAGTAACACAGTGCAGTATTGCAAAAAATGGCCTGGTCAAGAAGCAGGTAAAACCTTCCAGAGGTTAAGTGGTTAATAAATTACCCTACAAATAAAGTCTTCCTAACTTTACTCTCCTGTCTTCCTTTGATTACAAAGTGACGGATGGAACAATGCCCACATTTATAAATTCCCAACAACTGCTTCTTGTTCAGTCAGTTACCTTTTGATGAGGGAATGTATTCACGACTGGCCAACTGATCTTATAAAAGAGGGGCTCACCTCGCAATCATGGATGAAAAGAACCCACTATTTCCTTTAATTTCTCATCTATCGTAAGCAGGGGCCAATGTTTCTTAAAACAAGTACGGCAGTCGTCCCCGAAGGTTACTATATCGTGTAATCAATGTAATGTAATTATCTTGTTTTTCTTTTCACATTTAGTGGATCAGTTCTCCTTACTTGTATTGCAAAATGTATTTGTGTTCTTATCCATCTATGACTATACCCTTTTTCCTCAAACCTAGATTTTAGTTCTTGCACCTCTTTCTCTAAATCCTTTTTTCTATACAATGAATCTGCAAAAACTGTTCAACTGGAACACCTTGTATCATCATGGAATGGTGATGACTGGTCGCATGTAAGAGCATGTTGCCAGCTGACGATTTGCAGAAGTGCTCGTCACTGCATCCCATTTTCTTTATTTTTAAATCTAAAAGATCCATTTCTGTTTTATTCATTTTATATGTTAAATAGCTCTTACATGGATTTTTATTTAATTTATTTTAAAAAAAAGATCCATAAATTCTAATTTGCTGCTTTTCTACATGACCTAAAATGTATCTATATACCAGTTCCATAGGGCAACTTGTTTCCCAAAATCAGGAATGGCACCCGCTACAACCTTCTCCCAATAACCAAGCTGTAGGCATGTGCCAGCCAGGGGCACAAGAGGCTTCCATTGCATCCCCTCTCGCTCATCTTCTAAATTAAAAATGATTATTTTACAGAAAAAAAAAAAAGATTATTTTACAAAATGAACGAGTAAATCAATTGTTAGTTAATTTTGAAGTTCTGCTTCTGGATGAGCCCTAAAGTTTAAGAACATCTTTACTGTCTTGGCCAAAAAAGGTTAACAGGTTATGTGATTTTTAGGCATTCTGTTCTCCAATTCAGTGATTGTGGTTTGGTTTTCTTCAGCTGAAACTATTGTGGGGGGGGGGGGGGGGATATTTTGTTGTGATTTTGGGAGTATGTAAAAGGTGCGGATATTATAATCAATCACCCTCATACTTCTTTTTTTTTTTTATATTCTACATATAGACAAAGTCCAATCTCCAATTTAATTTCTGTTGCAATTCCAGAAAAATTATAACTTTTTTACTTTTTCATAAAACTCAACATTCAAAAGTTGTCCTTTTAATCTCCAAAACATAATATTCTTCAGTAAAGCGGATGACATTATTTCCTTTATCACTTGGCTTAACAATAATTTGTTTATTTTCCCCAAGTTCTTTTTAATTCTGTCCTTCCTCGTTTAGCTCTATTGTCCCCTTATATTTCACCTGGAGGAATACTTAAATATTTGTATTTAATCTCAAGGCAATGACTGTCTATGCCTTCATATTTTAAATTAAACTGTATTAAATCTTCCTCATCTGTTCTTTATTCTTCCAACAGTTCTTCCAAAATGTGTGATATTATCACTTCTTCATTTTTTTTTTTAATCAAGGATAACTAAACTTTTCTTTTTTGATGAAACTATTGAAACATAACCCTCAGAATGAGGAGCTTTTCTAACATAGTTCAAACTCAGCATTTGTAATCCCCAGGAGCTATTTAAAGACCATTTTACTACTAAATACACCAAAAAAAAAAGTTTTAGTTTTGGCTTTACTTTTGACTGCAATGCATTTTGCCAAAATGGTAAAAAAAAATCCTAAATCTCATTTTTCCCAAAATTTCAAGGAACTGGAAAACCCAAATTTCTGGTGGAAATATCACGGGGCAGCACAAAGCTTATATATTGTCTTAAACTTGGGAAAACAGTAGTCATTCAATTAAGCTTTGCTTGTTTTACTTATTTATTATGATCATGCTTTTTTTTAGGAACAATTTTCCTTCTTTGTTTTTTTGCTTTTATTGTTGCCTTATGTATTACATATCAAAACATATTGCTGTCATGTTCTTGTATGCTGCATTTTGTTCAATAAAAGCTTTGTTGAAACCTCAAGTGTTTCTGAGGAAACATAACCTGCATCTAGCTGATTGATGTGTTCAAGAAATTCAAAGTGATACATCTTATGTTTTTACATTTCCATGGAATTCACTATAATGACAGTTTGAAAGTTACTGTATGAATGATAGGCTGCTTGGAGTAATAGAAAACCTGTACTGCAATACAATGGAGGCCACCATGGAAGACCTACTTCTGAAAGTGCAAGTTGCCTGAATTTCATGGGATAACTCAGAAGCTTTGGTCTGGGGGCAAAACCAACCAACTGGCTCTTTCATGAAACTACAGATTTCTGTGGGCTAACAAAAGAATACTTACAGTACCCTGAAAAAGTATTCATACCCCTTGAAATTTTCCACATGTTACAACCAAAACCTAAATGTATTTTATTGGGATTTTATGTGATAGACCAACACAAAGTGGCACATAATTGTGAAGTGGAAGGAAAATGATGAATGATTCTCAACATTTTTTACAAATAAATATGTGAATCGTGTGGGGTGAATTTGTATTCAGCCCCCTTTACTCTGATACCCCTAACTAAAATCTAGTGGAACCAATTGCCTTCAGAAGTCACCTAAATAGAGTCCACCTGTGTGTAATTTAATCTCAGTATAAATACAGCTGTTCTGTGAAGCCCTCAGAGATTTGTTAGAGAACCTTAGTGAACAAACAGCATCATGAAGGTCAAGGAACACACCAGACAGGTCAGGGATAAGTTGTGGAGAAGTTTAAAGCAGGGTTAGGTTATAAAAAAATATCCCAAGCTTTGAACATCTCACGGAGCTCTGTTCAATCCATCATCTGAAAATGGAAAGAGTATGGCACAACTGCAAACCTACCAAGACATGCTGGGCAAGGAGAGCATTAATCAGAGAAGCAGCCAAGAGGTCCATGGTAACTCTGGAGGAGCTGCAGAGATCCACAGCTCAGGTGGGAGAATCTGTCCACAGGACAACTATTAGTCGTGCTCTCCACAAATCTGACCTTTATGGAAGAGTGGCAAGAAGAAAGCCATTGTTGAAAAAAAGCCATAAGAAGTCCTGTTTGCAGTTTGCGAGAAGCCATGTGGGGGATACAGCAAAAATGTGGAAGAAGGTGCTCTGGCCAGATGAAACCAAAATGTACCTTTTTGGACACCCCTCCACACCTGTTCCGAATCTGGGCGTCGGGCGGCAGCTGGAGTCTGGAGAGGAGGGCAGCTTCACAGCGTGCAGCCGCCGCGCCGCCCGGGTGGAGATACTAGTAGTGTGTGTAGTAACGTCATCATCATGTCTGCAAGGCAGTGTGAGATGTGACAGGCTGAGGCTCGCTGGCTCAGTAGGGTAGGAAGGAGGAAGAAGAAGAAGGAGGACACACTCACACAGTGACACACCAGGCGCGGCCGCAGCGCTGGAGGTGTGTTGCTCCAGCCCAGCAGGCTGCGGGGTGAACGGGTCAGCTGAAAAAAAAAATACCAGGGCTTTCCTCACCATTGGGAGGGTGTCACCCCTCTAGCGGGTGTCACCCAGGTGCGGACCGCAGCCCCCGCACCCCCCCCTAGCAACGCCTCTGGGATGAAGCCAATACAGGGCAATCTTCAAAGAAAACCTGTTAGAGTCTTCAAAAGACTTGAGAGTGGGACGGAGGTTCACCTTCCTGCAGGACAACAAACATACAGCCAGAGCCACAATGGAATGGTTTAGATCAAAGCATATTCATGTGCTGGAATGGCCCAGTCAAAGTCCAGACATAAATCCAATTTAGAATCTGTGGCAAGACTTGGAAATTCCTGTTCACAGACGCTCTCCATCCAATCTGACAGAGCTTGAGCTATTTTGCAAAGAAGAATGGGCAAAAATGTCCCTCCCTAGATGTGCAATGCTGGTAGAGACATCCCCAAAAAGACTTTCAGCTGTAATTGCAGTGAAAGGAGGTTCTACAAAGTATTGACTGGGGGGCTGAATACAAACTTCCACTTCACCATTATGTGCCACTTTGTGTTGGTCTATCACATAAAATCCCAATAAAATACATTTACATTTTTGGTTGTAACATGACAAAATGTGGAAAATGTCAAGGGGTGTGAATACTTTTGCCCAGTATGCCATGATGTTGCAGTGATTGGTGTGCAGGGAGACAAGTGGTTTCTAAAGGACATGGTTTATTGTGACACATCTTTTCAAAAGATGGTATCCTGAGTGGCTTTTGGCATTTGAACACATGACATCTCAGGAGCCCGCAAAGGAAGACTTCCCTCTGTCATGTGTTGGGAGGCCTGAATGGGGCGTTAGTAGCTTGATAACGTCAAGCAGCGTCATTGACTGCAGTTCTTACATTGATCAATTCCACTTTGGACCATCAATCCAGTATGTTTTATTAGTACTGGTATAGGAGGCAAATGGCCTTCTTCCTCTCTCCCGCTGACTGTCACGTTGATCCAATGCCTTCAGTGGTTTCTGAGTCACTAACTTGCAACTGACATCATTGGCTACATTCTTGTCTAGGATAAGCAATTCAAAACAAGTGTTTTCAGAAGGAGTTGATTTATTTTAGCCTCCATATTTTTTCAGTAGAAGTTTCCCTAAAGGGAATGTTACTGTTATACCTGACTTTGCACCCTGTATCGTACTTTTACTTCTGACCCCTACACTCTGTATGGTACTTTTACTTCTGACCGAACACTCTGTATGTTACACTCTTCTGAGCCCTGCAATCTGCACATAAGTATGGCAATTGGGTGGGCACATCAAGCAAGAGTAAAGAGATTGGGCACGTACATTGCAGAGGAATGGGGCACAGTTTGGCATTCCTGTCCTTGGCACTGGATGAACTTTTCCCGGCACTGAACATCTTGCAACTGAATTGAGTTTGGCATGGAGAAGTAGTCAAAAATTTCAGTTGAGTTGATGACTGGTGGGTGGTTATGTAGGTCAAGAAGGGGGGTGGGAATCCAGCTTTAGTAGCCAAGGGAGTACTTACTTTTTCCATAGTACATCATTGTATCTATTGACATCCTTGCTGAGTAAATGATTGAAAAAGGCAAATTTCTCCTGTTCTTGTGTTCCTGTTCGAGTATATTATCGTATGTGTAGTCACTGTTTATATAAAGATCTAATGTTGCCTTTTCAAATAAGTTGAAAAAGTCAACACTTTCCACATGGCGTACTTAAAATATATGTAAACCATCACGTTGCAAATCAACCCATTCAATTTAAAATAGAATTGGAAGGCAAAACATTTGTGTACAGATATAAAACATTTTTATAAATACCTTTTTTTCCCTTTTATTTATAAGTGATCACATACCCTCTGTTCTCAGCTGCATAGAGAGGCGGGGGAGGAGACACAGCATTACACTGGTCTTCCCAGTGAATGGCTGTGCGGGGAGCAGGGTCAGCAGAAGTCTGATCATTGAAACAGAGCAGCACAGCCGGTAAACTAATCATGCTGTGCGCTCATGCTTAGTGTGGTCAGTTTTTTGTTTTTTTGGTTTTTTTTTTTTCATTTTTCAGATATTTATTTGTAAAAAATTTTGAAAACCATTTATCATTTTCTTTCTACTTCACAATTATGGGCCACTTTGTGTTGGTCTATTACATAAAATGTCAATAAAATACATTTGCGTTTTTTGGTAGTAACATGACAAAAAGTGGAAAATTGCAAGGGGTATGAATATTTTTTCAAGGTACTGTATATATGGGGAAAACCCCATAATTTGCCAAAGTAGCCAGGACATATATGTCAATGACCCATTAGTAGGTAGTCCTGGACATCAATAAACAACTAAAGAGGGCTGAAGAACCCATCAAAAGAAAGGGAGCAGAAAACAAGACAAGAGAGAAATGTAAAAGTAAAGTAAGGGGGAGAAAGGAAGGGTAGGGACCTGGAGTCACCTGAGACACCAATTAGAATGGACCCACACTTGTCAGGGAACGCATACATCAATCATGGTTCCCAGATTTTGCTTGGCTTTTCTTTTTTTTTTTTATAAAGTAAAGTTTATTGAGTTATTTAAAAAGTACATCAATCAAGAGAGAGGAATGGGAGCACAACGCTCATCGAGTACAGGTTATAAAAGCGGTACAGCAGTTATATATGATGTGAACAGTAAATCTTGAATAGTCATATACTCATAACATAAACAGTAATGTTGCTAAGGGCGTTGGGATTCTCGGCACCAGAGCCCCTTCTGGGAACTAACTGCTCTGGTGAACCAGGAAACCCCGAGCCCACTTCGTTACTAACATGTGGAAAAATGTTCAGAATACATAGACACAGAATCAGAAACCGTACCATAATAAACAGAAAAAACTAAAAGGAGCTTGTATCTATATATCAACTGAATACCCTGCTGATAACGTCATTTTACACACAATGCTTTAATCAGAAAAGCCTATTGGTCAGTCGACCTCTCAGGATGGAGTAAACTTTGGCCGGACAATCCGGACCGAAGCATGTTATGCTTGGGGGATATGGTGGTGTTACTTTTGGGAATCTACCCTGAGAGCCTCTTTGCGGCCAATAACCAAAGTAATAAAAAGTACCGAGAGTCTGAGGGACCAGAGTTAAAGTAGGGAGAAAGTAGAAGAGTGAGAGGGGGAAAGAAAGAATTTAGGAGAGACAGGGGGGATAGAGGGGGTGAAGGGAGTAGCTGATCATCAGGAGAGATGGGGAGGAAGTGCACAGGAGACCCCTACAAGAGAGAGATTGAGAGTCCTCAAACTGTAAACCATGCTTATGAACTATCGATCACACATACAGAGGGTGCCCCACTAGATTTGCCCAGGGTTCCCAAATAATTTTGAATTTGTCTAGGGTATCTAGGATAGTGTTGGATATTTTTTCTTGCAGCATGATCCAAGTAATTTTTTGTTTGGCTAACCGAATGGACACTTTCGGTGATTTCCAAGACCGTGTGATGGTCATTTTGGCCCCCACTAGAATAAACTGGATCAGCTTCTGGGTATTTTTGGCGGTTTTAGGGATAGGACCATTAAGCAATGCAATAGTTGGGTCTTGTTTCAGGTTACAACCGCATGTTCTGCGGATAAGGGAGAAGATCTTGTTCCAATACATTCTGATTTTAGGGCATTCCCATAGTATGTGTAAAAGAGTCCCCACATGACCGCAGCCTCTAAAGCAGAGAGGCGACGTTTGCGGATAGAATTTGGTTAGACGTGATGGTACCAGGTACCATCGTGTAAGAATTTTCAGCCCTGCTTCGTTTATTGAAGTATTAACCATACCTTTGAAGGAGCGGGCAAAATTAGTATGCCACTTATCCAGGTCCCAGCTGAAATCAAGATCCCTCTCCCAGCTCATCATGTACTTTGCTTTTTCCGTGGGTTCCGCCAGGGAAGAATAGATGAGAGAGATACCTCCCTTTGTGTCTGAAGCCGAAGCACACCATTGTTCATAAGGCGTTACTAAAAGATGGTTCTCATTGCTCTTCCATATCTGATTCAAAAAATGTGATAGTTGCAAGAACCTAAATTTTTCGGCTGAGGGCATTTCTAGTTTCGAAATACAGTATGCTAGAGTGAGGGGACCATTGGAATTGAAGAATTGACCAATTCTATAAAGGCCCTTATCAAGCCACCATTTGAAGGCTCTAATATCTAATCCAGGTGGGAAATTATGATTCCTGAAGATATGTGACAGGGGGCGCCAAATGGAGACGATGGGTTTGAGCTTATGAAGGGTGTCACAAAGTTTCATTGAGTGAGATAATGTGGGAGCTAATATAGGGGGACGTTTCTTGGGGATATTCCAAAGCAGGAAGTCTAAGGTGAAGCCCGGGACTGCCTCTCGCTCCATGCCCACCCAGTCTGGTTTGGGTCCTTTCATATAAATAGTTGAGAATTGGCTCAGTTGTGCTGCCTGATAATACCACCAAAGATTAGGAACCCCTAGACCACCCTTTTTTCTGGGTCTAAAAAGTACTTCTTTGGAGAATCTGTGGCCTTTTTTATCCCATATAAAGCGGATTATGGCGGATTGAAGGCGTAGAATATGCGATTTGGGGACTGGGATGGGTAAGGAACGAAAAAGATATAATAACCGAGGTAGGAGAGTCATTTTGACCGCGTTCACTTTACCTAACCACGAGAGCTTATATTGCGACCATTGGGTCAGGTCGTCTGTGAGCTTTTTGAACATGGGGGGAAAATTATGTTTATAAAGTGTATCGATACCCGACGTAAGGTTAATGCCAAGATAAGGGATGGATGCTGAATTCCATGAGAATGGAAATTTGCTTTTTAGGTTGTCGACGATGTCTTGGGATATTGATACATTAAGAGCGACTGATTTGGAGACATTAACCTTAAGTCCGGAAGCTGATTCAAAGTCTTGTAAAAGTTGCAGTATGTTGGGGATGGAGATTAGGGGAGATGTGACGAACAAGAGGACATCATCCGCGAATAAAGCGCATTTGTGAGTATTATGTCCACAACGAACTCCATGGATGTCAGGGTGTTGTCTAATTGCGATGGCCAAAGATTCGATAGCCATCGCGAAAAGAAGGGGGGAGAGAGGACATCCCTGCCTTGTTCCCTTCTGTATAGAAAAATTATCTGAAAGATGTCCTTGTAATCTCACCTGTGCCTTAGGTTGGTGGTAGAGGGCTCTCAAGATATTAATAAAATTTGGGCCAAAACCCCATTTACCTAAAATTGTGAAGAGATAGGGCCAAGCCACTGTGTCAAACGCTTTTTGGAGATCTATGGAGAGGAGGAGGCCTCCCTGAGGAGGTTCCCCATCCCACCCCGATCTCATTAGGGAGACTGCATTTATTGCTCTCCGTATCTGGTCCGGTCCCTGTCTCCCCGGTATGAACCCCACCTGGTCCTTATGTATGTAGGTACCTATAAAGGAGGCGAGTCTATTGGATAATATTTTTGTCATAAGTTTTAGGTCATTATTAATTAATGAAATAGGTCTGTAGTTACTGACTTCGCTGGGGTCTTTACCTGGCTTAGGTATGACCGAGATAAAAGCCAAGTTGGCGGTAGGATCCAGCAGGGATGCTTTGGTTAAGGAGTTGAAGAAGCGGACCAGGTACGGAGAGAGTGCATCTATAAAAGTTTTTTAATATTGGTTTGAGAAACCATCTGGGCCTGGGGCTGAGTCTTTTCTAAGCCCTTTTATGACTGCTCGAATCTCGGATTCTTGAAATGGGGATTCCAAGATGGAGCGGTGGGACTCAGAAATTTTAGGCAATGGGATTTTTTCTAGAAAAGCGTCCAATTTTTGTTGGGAAATTGGGCAATCATCGGAGTACAGGTTGGCGTAAAAGGAATGGAATGAATTAAGGACTTTACTTGGGTTTTGGGTGTGTGACCCGGATTGGGTTTTTATTTTGGGTAGGGCAAATGACCTATGTTTCGGAGTAAGTTTGGCTGCTAGCTGGGGGCCAAATTTGTTCGCGCGCAGATAAAAACTGCCGCTGAGCCAGTGAAGGTGCTTTTCTGCGTTGGAGGTCAGGGCCGAGTTAAGAGATAGTCTAATAGTATCAAGTTTAGATAGACTATTAGAATTAGGGTTCAGTTTATGGGCTCTGCTGAGATTTTTGAATTCTTTCTCAAGCTTCATAATATCTATTTGCCGTTCTCGCTTTAATTTGGCCGCTAATTGAATCAATTTCCCCCTGATCACCGCTTTGTGGGCATTCCAAAGAGTAGTAGGGGAGATGTCATCAGTGTCATTCATTAAGAAGTACTCTTTAATATCCTTTTCTAGTAAAATACAGTGGACGGGGTTAGATAAGATTTTCTCATTTAGGCGCCATGTGCGAGGGCCAGATGGGGACAATGAGTTGGATATTCCTAAGGATACCAGGGAGTGGTCGGACCATGGAACATCGTGGATAGAGGCGTGGTTAGCAAGGTGTATATCGGAGTTCGACATGAAAATGTGGTAGATTCTAGCATATGTCTTGTGGGGAGCCGAGTAGTGCGTGTAGTCCCTTATTGAGGGATTTAATTCCCTCCATGAGTCAATGAGGCCCACCGAGTGAAAAAGTCTTGCAATCTGGAGGCTCTGTTTGGGGGGTTGTTTAAGGTGAGGGATCCCCTGAGCTGCTTTATTTAGGATTTGATCAAATGTAATGTTGGAGTCCCCCCCATAATCACCCTACCCTCAAAGTGGGATGAGAGATTTGCCAATAAGGAGGAGAAAAACTTAGCTTGGCCTTTGTTAGGGGCATAATATGAAATGATAGTGTAGAGGTTACCTTCAATCAGACCCTTGACCAAAATATATCTCCCATCGTTATCTTTAACTGTTAAAATGTGAGAAAAAGGGGTCTGTTTGGAGATCAGGATGGCAACTCCTCTTTTTTTCTCGCTAGCGTTTGCAAGGAAAAAAGTGGGGTATTTGTTGTGTAGAAAAGAAGGTGAATAGTTCGAGGGGAAATGGGTTTCCTGAAGGAGCATGACATCTGCTCCTCTTGAATGATAGCTTTGGAAGGCTTTGCGCCTCTTGACAGGCGAGTTGAGCCCTTGGGTGTTATGAGAGATCACCTTAAGTGCCCTCTGTAAAGGAGGTGTGTCAGCCATAGTCACAGAGGGAGTGATCCTGGTGTGTTAGGTGCGCACCTACCCGAATCCCTAATGAAGCAGCACTGAGTCTGGGAGGGAGATCCTGTTGTCGCAGCGGAGTGATCTGGATAAAGCTGGTCTCCTGTGCACAATCCTGAAATAAAGAGAAGGGTAAGGAGGAGAAGGGGAGAAAGATGGGAGAGAGAAGAAAATTAAGGAAGAAGGGAATAATCATTAAATAAAACAATCTAATAACGTCAAAAAAGTCTAGGCGTATGAGCCCAGAAAAGCAATGAACTGGACTAAGAAGTTCAGTTCAAGTCTGAGACCCAAGAACAATAGAGTCTCAGAAACACAGGAACAGCCTCAGCCGAGGCTGTTAGTCTGAAGTAACCAGAGGGAGGGTCTCCCCTGGTCACAACAGAAGGAGTGGCAATGCTAGCCCAGCCGAGCCGCCGGGTCCCCATCTATTGGGGAGGTATGGAACCTAAAGAACGTGAGAAGTCAAAAATTTAAGATAAATACCCATAAAAAAGAAAGAAAACAAAAATGAGGAATTAAGCCCAGCCTCTAAGAGGTACCTGGGCAAATCACTACCTTATATAAAAATAACAAAACAATTCCTGCCATAGGAGATATCTTTCCCGTATTCGGGACAGGGAAGGGAGGGTGGGAGTAGGGATCTGGAAAAGGGGGGGGGGGGAGTGAGGAGGGGCACGGCTGTAAGCCTTGGCTTTCCCGGAAGTCAATATAACCTCAAGTGCGGTCCATTATGAAAACCGAGGATAGTTGTCCAAAGAAATATATATGTATATAAACAAAAAAAAAAAAAAAAGGGGGGGGGGGGTGAGTTGAGAAAGATCAGGTAAGTGCGACCATTGTCACTGATGGGTATATCTGATCTGATGGGGTGTACACAGTGTACCCACGTACCCTTAGTTCAGAGGGTATAACCCGGAGGGGAAAAGATAGTCCCACGGTCCTTGTAGAGCCGCATAAGGAAGAGTTCATCTTGGAGGAAAGGAGTCGCGATGGCGCTTCGGTTGCTGTTTGTTCCAGAGGGGAGTGATGGGACTGCCTGGAGGGGGTCTCTTCGAGGAACTTGACCTGGACGGAGGATCCTGGGGGAAGGCTTCTTGAGAGATGAGGCCAAGTCGCAGGAGTAAGTGTTCACCTTCTTGGAATGAGGAGAATCCATACGATCTTTCCTTATATTGAAACTGAAGACGGAAAGGGAAGGTCCATCGATATTTAATTGATTTCTGTGAGAGGATTTCAAGAAGAGGTTTCAAAGCTCTTCTTTTTAGAATTGTAGTTTTGGAAATATCGGCGAAGACTTGAATCTTGTTTCCTTGGAAGGATAAGGTGTCTAGATTCCGAGATCTTTTCATGACTTCTTCTTTGGTTTCGTAATAGTGGGGCTTAACCACTATATCCCTCGGGAGCCCGTCCTGTCTGGGTGGCTGCAGCGCTCTGTGAGCTCTGTCAATCTCTAGCTTGTGGTCAGAGATATCTGGGATAAGTTCCTTCATGAAAAGCTTCACTGTGTCGTGAACATTAGTAACGGCTTCAGGGATACCTCGAATGCGGAAGTTACCTCTCCGATTACGATTCTCCATGTCGTCGATCTTCCCTAGTGCCGAATCAAGTTGTTCCTGCATCAATTGAATGCAGTCAGTATTTTGATTAGTGCGCGCAACAGTGTGATCCACGGCTTGTTCAATTAAATCAATGCGGGCCCCCAAGCTCTGCAAGTCGGCCTTTATAGACGTGGTGATCTGCGCTGCATTTTGGGCCAGGCCTGTGGCCAGCATGTCTGAAAAACAGTTCAGGAGTTGTGCCATGTCTGACTGGTGGGGAGAGATCAGATTTGCAGCCTGTTGCATGGCAGGGGATGGGGCGGGAACGTGCAGTGATGGGATATGCAGCATATCAGATAAGGCCCTGTTAAAGAGGGAGTCTTTGCTGTAAGGGTGGGCCGTCTTAGGGGGGGTATTACTCACAGAGGATCCCCGTGTGGGGATATCTGCCATGAGGTCTCCGTCTCCTGTGTCTGCATGCGAGGAGGCCGCGGCCGCCATCTTAGAAGCAGTGGGGTCGGGCCGGCCAAAGGTGAGTTTCCTGCTAACCGCTGAGCGATGAGAACGGGTAGGCATATAAATTCGTGCCCACTGACCTCCTCTGCCTGTGGGTGTTCAGCTGGGACGGTTCCGCTAAAGGATTCGGCGTCTGGGGACCGCGGAAGGCTCGGCTGCGACGGAGCTCCCGTTCAGAGCGTCTTCCCGGAAGTCCCGCGCATGCGCACTCTCTGGTCAGTTTTTTTTTATAGGAAAGCAGGGGGACTAGCATGAACATCAGGGATTTCACACAAAAGAAGCAATACAAGGATACAAGGAGAGCAGGGTACCTTTTCATACAAGTACATAGCACAGCAGGCACATATCAGGAATAAGAAATGGTATACCTGGTGGGTGCCAGTCGGTTGTTGGATGGTGGGTTCTTTTACACAAAGTTTGATGCTATTATAAACTGCACACAGGTGAAAGTAGATCTTGGAAAATCTTTTTTTTTTTTGTATTTCTTTTTTTATTTGAGGTGTGCTGTGTATTATTAAATTATTATTATTAGGATAGGCGTTGTTTGTTTTTTTTTATTATTTAATATAGGAATTTATTGCTGTCTGTGTCACCACCAAAGAGATTCACCCTATTTTTATTGGTGACCATGGTCTCTGGGACAGAGAGGTACAAGAAATCTAAAATTCAATTGTCATCGGAACAGGAAATGAGGTGAAAACTATTATAGGTTGACATTTGTCCAAGAGAGTTGAGTCTCTGAGACAGGGCAGAAACACTATCACCAACCACCAAAAAAATTCTGATACAGGTTCCAGTCATTTATTTTCCAAAAGAAATAAAAAACTGATTTTGGATAAACTTCGAGACAATGCAATTGGTCAACACAGGAGTTTTGCAAAAATGGCTTTGGGGAACACATCAGCATCTGAAGAGGAAGAAGCGACTGTAGAAGAATGGTTCTCAGCTTTCTTCTTGTAGGTGATTATCACTTGAAAGAAAAAAAAAGATCAATGTCATTTAAACTTATGTAAAGTAACATAAAGGAAACCTGTACTGAGAAAATATGTAGGCTACCATTGCTGACCTCTCCTTCTGAAAAGGTTAGCTGCCTGCTTGTCATGTGGATTTACATAGTAAAACAATAGGGCAGCACTCCAGTGTTAAAGTAATAAAGCAATTGTATAACAATAGTCCATTAAGAAACAGAATAAGTGATCCAAAAAGTCCCAAATGAAAATAAGCTTCAGTGATCCCACAGCCATGATGGAATTAGGAATCTCAAAGAAAGCCAGGTGACACCCTTCACTCTCATGCCCTGCTTACCGGAAGGACTGTGACCCCCTGATAAGAGTGGTCAACATACGCTATTTAAACATAATCAATCCCGCATCCCACAGGCAGGAGGGTCCCTTTCAGGGTGATGATCCAGCAACTCCAGCACTCAAGCCGCGGTACAGGCATACACCTGTTCCAGTTCAAATTTATTAAACCCCTTAATAGGGCTACTCAAAAAACTGATTCAACTACAGGCTTATCTGTAATAACAGGATCCCCGCATCTGAAATGACCTTCGCCAGCAGAAAGTGGGTAGATGGCAGCTTCTGTGCTGTGATGGAGGGCCCACTGGAGACTGTATGGAGGCGGTGGTGCGCATCATGAAGCACAGTGCTAAGGAAGCTGCGGAGGACGTGATGACGTCACAGGGTCCAGAATGCTTTGCAAAACATTTTGGAGCATGCGCCATGCCATGTCAGAGCACGCGCGCTCCTTTTTCAAACTTGACATTTTTTATTAAGGGATTCAATAAATTTTAACTGGTCCTACTACACTTAGAGGCGCGTTTCCTCTTTTCTGCTTCTTCCCTATCACAGAGTCTGCTATGGCTCTTGGAACAGCCTGCCCTAGAGTGTCCTTGGACTTTTATACAGTGGTTGTGCTAGGACTGCTGCCTTTTGCGCCTGTCATTATCCCTTTGTGATAAGTTGGAGATGCAGTTGGAGTTTAAAGTGGATTTTTAGCAATAAATTCCTCACGTCACACTATGCAGCTATGATTAAATTTTTTTTATAAACCAACTTCCATAATTATAAAGCAGTTCTTGAGCACCATTCCAGTGACTATGCCTGGGCAGAAATAAAATCCTTAGGCTGCTGCATGCAGGAGGAAGCATTTCCTCAGTCTCCTGTTGCCTAGTGATCAGACTATAACTTTGTAACAAATCACAAAGGGAGAGACAGCAGCAGGGACTGATTTGTATCAAACATTTATGAACATGGTGCTAGAGATGTGCTTAATTTAGGTTGGAACCCAATGTCAGGACCTGGGTCTGAACCTACAATCTCTGCTGTGTCTGGTGACGTCTCTTATTGCTGAGCCACCTTGGATGCTGGATAGCTCTCTGGCCAATTAATTGAATGAAGCAAAAAAGAGGAAAAGCGCCTCTAAGTGTAGTAGGACCAATAAAACTTATTAAACCCCTAAATAGGGCTACTCACACAACTGACTCTTCTGTCATTTGGCCCATGCCCCATGGATGTGGTCCACCTGTAGCGCTGAGGGACGTGCTTTAGTTGCCCAGGAGGTGGTAGAGGAGGTCTGCTGGTCCTGTGCTGTAGCGGTGGAGCGCACTGTGAACCGCAGCGTGGAAGAGGCAGCGTTGGACGAGGTGATGTCATAGGATCCAAGATGCTTTGCGACGCATTTTGGACCATGTGCCATGCCGTGCCTGAGCATGCGTGCTCCGTTCTCAATTTCTTTGAATGATCCTGCCTTGAACCTTGTTTCTCTTGAACTTTGAACTCTTTGCTCCTCCCATGAACCTCCTATTTTAGCCATGCCTAATTATTGTGCTCTCTCCAGCCAAAATCTCGCCCTCCTGCTGCCATCTGTATCTTCGGTACCACTCATTACTGACCTTTGGCTTGTTCATCAACTACATTTCTGCCTAATCCCAACCTGTGACCATGTATTACTGACCTTTGGCGTGTTTACTGACTACGCTTCTGCTTGATCCCAGTAAAACCTTGGTTTGAGAGTAACTTGGTTTGAGAGCGTTTTGCAAGACAAGCAAAATGTTTTAATAAATTTTTGCTTTGATATACAAGCGATGTCTTGATATATGAGTAGCGTCATGTCACAGCTGAGTATAAAAAAGAAGAGAGGAGCCTCTAAGTGTAGCAATATGGTTACATTTAATGAAGGTACATCATTTAGCAACTTATTGCTACGCTTAGAGGTGCCTCTCTTCTCTTTTATACCCTGTAAAAAAATGCTTTGATATACAAGTGCTTTGGATTACAAGCATGTTTCTGGAACAAACTTTTCTCGCAAACCAAGGTTTTACTGTATATGCTACTAGACCCCGGGATGCTCACCTCCTGGTGGGGCGAACCTGAGGACTGCGACCTGGTACTAACATGCAGCAAATCCCATCGCCACCATCAGGAGCTCTGGTGAATACCCCATTAGTGCTTAGTCTCCACACCTCAGATGAGCCTGCATCATCTTAAAGGATGAACTGCTGCTGCACTTACCCAACTGGTCGATGGGACTCCAAGCCTGACCCTGGACTGTGACACCCATGTTCGCCTGAACCCATAAGGAGCCTGCCCAAGGCAACCCGATCAGCTGAAGTCAGGGTATTCCTTGCCCTGCACCTACACATAAAAAGGGGTGAGAATGCTCAAGACATCACTGGCCTAATATAACCCTATGGTCATATTATCATCTTTGAACTAACATCAAAAGGTAGGTGATAAATGGCCACTGGACATGGGTTTTTGCAGGTTTTCAAAATGTGGACAAAGTGAGCCAATTGGCCTTTTCTTGGCTCATCACAAAGAAGAGGATCCCCAAGTTGGAAATGTACCCAAGTTGATAAATCCAAGTGTAACAGGTCCAAGAGAGAGCCAAATTAAAACATTTCAAAGTCCAAAGTCTTTATTGTTCAGCTGGTTAGAACAAAGGACAGCCAATGCATTTTGGGGGCCACACAATCCCCCTTCATCAGTGCTGAGTGGAAAGGCAGGAAGTTGAATGGGCTCAACAATACCTAAGCAGACTTATCTACAGGCAGATGATTTTTATAGACAGCCGTCAGTGCTGGTATTCACAATAAAGGTAGCAAGGCTCCTGCCAGTTCACTTAGCCCTGATGAAGGGGGATTTTGTGACTTGTTGGCTGTCCTATGCACTGCTTGTTTTTGTCCAACCATAAAGACTTTGGGCTCTTTAAGGATTTTTTTTTGGCACTCTTTTTGACCAATTACAATTGACCTATTATGGCTACGTGGCTCTATTGGATAAACATGTGCAGAAAGAAAAAAATTTGCTTCAATTTGTTATTTACATAAATTTCTTTAGTTAAATTAGTTTAATTTGTTTTCGGAATTAGTTTTGTTTATTCAAATTCAAATTAATTTGAATTTTTCTAATTCCATTCAAAATCGAATTTATTGTATTTGAAGTTTGAATTTCGGAAAACGGTTATATTGTTATATTCTTTCTGTCTACTCTATTCTTTTCTATAGTTTATTCTTTTCTATTATATTCTTTCCTATTCTATTATTTTATCTTCTATTCTTTTCTATTCTATTCTTTTCTGATCAAATTCAAATTTATTCTATTCAAAATTAGAATTTCGGAAGATGGCTATATTCTTTCTATTCTATTCTGTTGTATTTTTCTATTCTATTCTATTATTTTCTTTTCTATTCTAGTCAATTCTATTCTTTTATTTTCTACTCTAATCTATTCTTTTCTATTCTATTCAAATTCAAATTTATTTTATTTGAATATTGGGAAATGGTTATATTCTTTCTATTTTATTCTATTCAATTTTTTATTCTATTCTATTATTTTCTATTCTATTTAATTCTATTCTATTCTATTCTTTTCTATTCTATTCCTTTATTTTTTATTCTATTTTATTCTTTTCAGAAATTCGAATTTGATTCAAAAACTATTCGAATTTAGTCCAAAATTTTGATTCATTATTTCGGATTCATTTAAATTCATTGGTATTGTAATGTAATGAAAAATTTGTCTGAATTTCTATTCGGAACAACACATCGGGTCCATAGGTGAGGAACATCCTTGCCCCTCTGCGTACATACAGCTGTAGAGTGGGAAATGCCACTGATTGGGCTGGCACTGACAGCTTTGCTCTGGATTTGGCTGAATATTGCTTCAGACTGAACCCAATCAGCACCAGAATTTACATGATTGTATCTCAGTCCAGGTGATAGGAGCAGACCCATCCTTTTGGGGAGAAAAACAGATGAAGGCACAGTCAGGGGGAGTACTGTGATGTCTGTGGGAGGTAACAAATACTTAAAAGTGTAAAGCCTCGTACACACGATCGGATTTTCTGACGGGAAATGTGCAATGACAGGCTGTTGACAGAAAATCCGACCGTTTGTACGCTCCTTCGGACAATTGTTGTCGGATTTTCCGCGGACAAATGTTGGATGGCAGGCTTTATAAATTTTCCGCAGACAAATGTCCGTTGACGGATTTTCCAAGCGTGTGTACACAAGTCCATCGGACAAAAGTCCAAAGTACAAACACGCATGCTTGGAAGCAAGGACGAGCCGGTAGCGGTCGGTCTTGTAAACCAGCGTTCGTAATGGAGAATTAACATTCGTGATGCAGCAAATTATGAAATCTCGAAATGCAGCGCACAATTCTCTTCTTCTTTAATGGGATAATAATGAAGCTGCTTTGATGGTGATACTGATGGAGTTATGGCAAACAAATTTTCAAAGGCTTTTTTTTTCTAGTGATATCAAGAATAATATTATTATGCTTTTTTTGTTTTTTTTATGCAAGTTACCACAATACCATTATCCCGTAGTTTTTAAGATCAAAGATACAACTATGTTGGTGTCTCTTGTCAATTTTACATTGTATTGTGTAAAATGTAACTGCCTACTCCCAAACTGTCATTTGAAGTAAAACACGTAGCCAAGTATTATTCTACACAATTTTTTTTATTGTGCATTAAAAAAGAAAACAAATCAAATTAGACATGCTATCTGCCAATAGAACTTAACCAAAAAGTGCATTCTATGCATCCAAAAATATAGAAAATATAACAAATCAGATCATTATTATTCAACCAAAAAATAAAATAAAAGCCTCATGCATGTGTCCTGCTTCCTAATATAGGGAGTCACCAATTATTATTATTATTATTATTATTATACAGGATTTATATAGCGTCAACAGTTTACGTAGCGCTTTACAACTTGAGGGTAGACAGTACAAATACAATACACTTTGATACAGTAGGAATCAGAGGGCCCTGCTCCTTAGAGCTTACAATCTAAGAGATGCCAAGAGTTGGTGAAAGCAGGGGTCCGTCATCCGGAGATAATTCCGAAAATCATCCGGATTATTCTCCTGGAGCTCCCGCAGCAAAGGCATATGGTATAATTGTTCACGATTAATAAAGTAACCAATTTTTAGTCCAAGAAATCCTCCAGTTCGTGGACTGGACTTGGTTTAAAGCAATAACTCCAAGGCCAATAATAAATAACAAGTTATCTCCTCCGATTCCGCAACATGGCTGGTTGACGAACGGACGTTCAGAAACAAACTGAAAGGCGCGAAATGAAAAGCACGAATCAACACTCACCAAACTTCTACTAGCACGAAATTAGCAGAAGGAGCCCAAAGGGTGGCGCCTGACAATTGAACTCTTTGTAGTCTCATAGTACATCTAATACGTCACTACGTTCGTGTTTGTTTGGCCGACAATTCCTTGCCGTTTGTATGCAAGACAAGTTCCTGGCCAATGCCCTTCGGAAAAAAGACTGACGTTTTGTCTGCAAAAAATCCGATCGTGTGTACGAGGCTTTACACTAACACATTACTTAGAATGTGCGCACTTAATATAAGAAAAATTCTGATGCTAGGTCCAATTTCAACTCAGAAAATATACTTTTTTTGGTTCAATTACACAAAATAATGTTGAAAATAATTCACAAATGACAGCCTGTACTTTCAGAACGCATTTAATTCTCTTTTACAGATTTCCTGAGTTGATCTCCAACATATTTCAGATACACCTATAATAAAGAAAGGTTGTGTCAGCTCCTTGCTCATAATGAGAAATCCAGGGGTGAACCTTTTTTTTTTTTGTTATATGTTCCGGCATCAGCGACATTGGACCACCATGTACAGCGCAGTAAATTATATTGTGGAACCCGATTGATTTTTTTTTCCTCCTGCCATCTTACCAGTGTTGTTTTTCTCCCGACTCCCGCCACTGAACTTGTATGAACCTGACCTCGCCTGTCCATAGCAGCTTGGCATAGGCACCGGGGCGAGTCATGTGTCGCGGTAATCATACCATATACTTTCAGACAATTACAGCCTAAGTTAGCAGACAGAAGAATGCATTATATACAATGGTATGAGAGTCAGCCGGGGCTGGGGGAGGAATAAGCACATTTCATTTGACACACATTTATTTTCCAGAGTTGGAAATGCGCTTTCAAAAAGTGTCCTCTTAAAGGGAAACACCTTTTTCTTTTCTTTTTTTTTTTTCGTTTTTAAAGGCTAAGATTGCATGTAAGAGCTTGGTGATCCAGTGGCAGTGAAATCATATGTCAAACATTGTAGTGAGTGTACTTTGCTTAAAGGGTAACTCCACTTTCCTGGGGGGGAAAAAATAGCAAGAAAAATAATATAATGTATACAATTGCGACACAAGTCATATTGTACTTGAATGTTATTAATAATAACCTTTCCTTTTCAATCTGCAGCTCTGAAATTTTCTGAAAATGCAATATGGTTACTTGGAGGTCTTCTGTACACAGAATGTGTACTGACCACTCCCCAGAAACACAATTTCCTGTTTGTGTGATTGGCTCACTGATTTTCCCAGAAATCTGCACTAAGATTCAAGACAGATTTCAGGCATACCCTGGAAGAAAAAAGTAATTTTTGTTGAGATACTCCTGAAAGGAAATCACGTCTAAAGGGATGCAGACCCAGCAGATTTCCTCATTAGTGCTCTGCAGCTGCTGCAGCTGATTGATAATTATGAAACCACTCCCATTAGACCCACTTAGCACAGGGTTACAGAGGAACAAACAGGGATTTCTTCAGAATAACAAAAGGTAGGAATCAACAACAAAGGTTGTCATAATCCTTGCAATGTACATAGATCACCCAGGGCAGAGTGTTTTTTTCTCAACAAAAGTGGAGTTACGCTTTAAGGAGGTTGTAAACCCTTTTTATAACCAATGAAGTGACTACTTTTATATCCAATGAAGTGACTACTTCTTCAGAATAACAAGAGGTAGAAATCAGCAACAAAGGTTGTCATAATCCTTGCAATGTACATAGATCACCCGGGGGGGGATGTTTTTTTCTCAACAAAAGTGGAGTTACGCTTTAAGGAGGTTGTAAACCCTTTTATATCCAATGAAGTGACTATTTGGAACCAAATCCTCCTACATAGGTTGTACCTGTTCTGCAGTCTTCACTTCTCTACATTCAAATCCAGAATTTATAAAGCTTGTCTGAGCTTTCAGAAAGCATGGGGAGGAGAGCTGAAGTTACACACTGCAGGGCTCAGTGAGGAGAATTCTTAGAGTTGATTGGAGGGAAGGGACACCCCCCCTTCACACAGCACAAAGGTAAATTATGTCATGAATAAATGTGTGTTGTGTTAAGGCAGCCCATTCAAAGTAATGGACTGTCAACAGACCTTAAAGTGGTGTTCCGGCCGAAATTATACTTTTTAAATAAAAATACCCCTATAATACACAAGCTTAATGTATTCTAGTAAAGTCTGTAAACAAAGGTCTGTTTTGTTAGTTTATAGCAGTAGTTTGTTATTTTATAAACTTACAGCAGGCCCTGGCCATCTTAAGTGTGGGCATCTGAAGCCAGACTGTATTTGTTCCTGGATCTCATCCTTGCAGATCTCGCACATGCTCAGTGCAGCACAAGCAGTGTAAAAGGTTTCAGGTGAGGTTTCCATAGCAAAGGCAGTTTCAGAGGAAGTTGCCGCCCCTTCCCAGAAGGCATTGCAAACAGGAAATGATGCGATGGGCCGCGGCCATGGAGGAGGAAGTGAAAAATGAATACAGCAGATATACAGTAGGTGCTGAGAAAAAAAAAAACAAGATATCCAATTTGTTTACAGTGCACAGTTTAGTGAGGGATGCTGAAGAGTTGTAAAAGTGGGTGGAACTCCACTTTAACCTGCTTAACCACTTTCACACCTGTACATCATTTGGCTTTAAGTGGTTTACCGGAGTGATGCCCGCAGCTGCAGGCATCACCCCATTACTGTTTTTTAGAGCTGACAGTCGGCTTTCTTGTAGATAAGCAGCCACTTGGCTGTTATTATAAGCAGCGGCAGGGAACATCCCCACCTTCCGCCGCTCGCCTGGGCTCTCCCATCCCACCGGGAGACCCGAGTGACCGCCCGCCACCCGAACAAAGCCGGAATCAGCTTTGATCGGGTCTCGGATATGGTAACCCAGAAGCAACATCATGACATCACTTCCGGTTTACTTGAGAGCCAACCGCGCCATTTTTAATAAACCGAAAGTATTAAAAAATACTGGGTGTTTTGAATACTTTTAAGTGCAGAAGAGGGGTTTGGGGTCTTATAGATTTCCAGATCCCTCCATATCAATACCTGACACGTGCCCACTACTGTCACACGGGATGTTTACATTCCTTCTGACAGCAATAAAAGTGGTTAAAAAAAAAAAATTAAAGGGACCGTGTAAAAAAATAAAAATTAAAAAATCCCTTTGTGCTCAAGCGCAGAAGTGAACACATATGTAAATCACGCTGGCAAATGTGAACAGTGTTCAAACCACACGTGAGGTATTGCCGTGATCGTTAGAGCGAGAGCAATAATTCTAGCAATTGACCTCCTCTGTAACTCTACACTGGTAACTGTTAAACATTTGTAAAGCCTCACCTATTGAGATTTTTAAGTACCGTAGTTTGTCGCCATTCCATGAGTGTGTGCAATTTTAAAGCATTACATGTTAGGTATCTATTTACTAGGCGTAACATCATCTTTCACATTATACAAAAAAAGTGTATTTTTTTTTTAAATTGCATTTAAAAGACTACATCCAAAATAGGGTGTGTAATGACAACATAGAGCTGCACGACCCTGGATAAAATGAGAATCACGATTTTTTTTGGCTTAGAATAAAGATCACGATTCTCTGCGTAACATCATCTTTCATAATATACAAAAAATATTGGGCTAACTCTACTGTTTAGTTTTTTTTTAGTTCATTGAAGTGTATTTTTTCCCAGAAAATTGTGTTTGAAAGACCTCTGCGCAAATACAGTGTGACATAAAATATTGCAACGACTGCCATTTTATTCTCTAGGGCCCCTGCTAGAAAAAAAAAAAAAAAAAAAATATATATATATATATATATATATATATATATATATATATATATAATGTTTGGGGGTTCTAAGTAAATTTCTAGCAAAAATACTGATTTTAACTTGTTAGCAACAAATTTTAGAAAAAGGCATGGTCTTCAAGTGGTTAAAAAAGTACATCTGTGTCATATCTTTAAATAAAAAATAAAATAAATAAATAAAAAAGTACATGACCCATTTGTTTTGTCACAACACCCCACAGTGCAACACCCCACAATGCCTTTCGGCACACTACAATTTGAGTTGCACGCCAGTGCACAAGAACAACCATGCTCACCCAAGGTTGTGTGGAATTGTAAGGTTCCTCAAGAGGTTACCAGGGGTTCCTTGAGCTGTGGCTGGTTGACCTCCCATCTGATTGTGCCTGAAAAGTTCCAGAACCAATGACACCGTGGAAAACCAGCGGCAAAATCAATGCAGTCGCATTGCTCTAGTCTTTCTCCCATCTTTTTACCCCAGAGAAACCCTTAAAATAATTTTTGAGGTTTCGGGGAATCCTTACTAAAACCAATTCATCAGAGGTCAATGGCTCTAGTTTGAAAAAAATGCAGATTTTTACATGTACAGTATGTGAGAAGTGTCAAAATTGGCTTGGGCAGGAAGAGGTTAAATCCCAACACTTAGCAACTATAATATTTCCCTTACGGTAGGGTTGCACCAACACTGCAAGGGTTGGTTCCCTTTTTAGGTCTAGGGAAACAAAAAAAGAAGATTTCATTACCCCATTCTTCATTATAAAGAGAAATATGCACTAGGTGTGCATTTTGGGTCGCCCTTAATGGATATTGTTGGCCAAAAGTGAGTATTAATTCTCATAGATTGTTATGTATAAAAGTGCACTAGAGTGCCATCTTTATTAAACACATTCAATGCATAAAAAAGGGAGTAACAGTAGGAATTACAATTGTATAAAGTGCAAATACAAACACTGTACATTCACTTGCATATAGAGGATAAAGCACCCATGTGCCTACAGCCCGCATGTAGAAAATCAGGCGGATGAGGTGTATGGCATGTACCCGACATGTTTCGGAGATGGGTATGTATTACTCCTTCATCAAGGGATTTATGATTAGGTGCTCAAATCTATCTGTAAATATCAAAGAACAAAAGAATATAGTAGTAAAAAATATCTGTGTCGTCATAAATTATATGCGACTACATTTTTGCAATATATGCGATTTTAGTAATTATTGAAAGAAATAATATAGGGAAAGTATAATATGGACTAGTTATACTTACATCAATCTGATTCATAAAGACAAAAAACAACGATAAAAAACAATGAAAGTGGAAGCAGGCTGGCTTCTGGTTCACATAACACAGGGTGGGCAACCCGGAGTGTGATGCAGGGCGTTGCAGCACTTTCACAAGGGATGACCGGTGGAGATCTGTGTGTTTAAAAAGTAATGTTTGTAAGTATACAAGGCATATAATTAAGCCAATGCTCTGCTGAAGGATAAAATAGTCATTCAGCTGTGGTTCACAAAAAAAGTAGGTATGTAAGGTAAGTATTCAAGTAGTCTGGAACAAAGTGTCCTTTTACATTACCTTGTGGCTATTTGATAATCTCTCAAGACTCAGACCTCCAGGCAGCAGTTTAAAAGACTGACAAATGCCCAAGGAGTGTCTGTGTTCTAAATAGGACAACTGATTGGACATCAGCCAATCAGTGTCCACTCCACATAATCAGCTGCAGGATTAGCAGCCATGTGTGGAGATCGGGCATCCCCCAGACGACGAGGCGCGCGGCGTAGCCACGCCCACAGGGGCGTGATGACGTCACGCGTCACGACGTCACCGGCGGGTATGCGGTCCCGGCGCGACTAACGAAAGCCACACCGGGAACCGTACAAGAGCTCGTCCACACGTGAAAGGCCTATGGGGCGCGCAACCAGGTGCTGCCCCATGGCCATGCGTGCGTAGAGCTTACCCGCCGGGTGTCCGTGCGCAAGCGCACATCCAACACCAGGGAGGAACTGCGCCATCTTGTGGATGGATGTAAAAGGTGAACTGGATGAATAACAAAAAGCCAGCCTGCTGTACATAAATACATAAATAGGGTAAAAAATGGATATATAGAAACATGAAGAAACAAAACAAGAAAAAGAAACACATGTATTAAATGACCAAAGGTTGCATGGAACAATTTGCGAAATACCAGTCAGTTTCAAACAATGTTATTAAAATAAACAAAATCTTCACAATCTCTGAAGTAAACACAAGGTATTCATTACTTTAGAACAGTTCGTATTCTAGCAATATAAGGAACCCAGATATACATAGCGTTCAAACATACAGTACAGCGATGACCCAGATCAAAGACAGTTCAGATACATGTGAACATAGTGTCCTGCATCCACACCTGTATCAATCTGGAGGTACTCCATTGCACCGACAGATACCACCTAGTACACAAAATGTCAAAGAAAAATGAGATTACTAAACTGGAAAGCAAGACGAAACAATGAGACACACCAGGAGGTCCCTATAGATCTAGTTCACAGACCCCTGATGTGAACCCAGGAAGGAATGGTTTGAAATTAAAGGCCCCGTTGAGGCCAGGTGGATAATTGGCCCGTAGATTATGTATCCATCTCAGTTCGCATTGGAGAAGACGCTTATTAAAATCTCCTCCTCTCGGACCGAAGTGGATGCGATCAAGGGCCAAAAAATATACTTTGGGGGTTGATGAGGGGTGAGCCATTGCCATATGGCGACCAATAGGGAGGTCTGGATCGCGTTTGCGTATGGTGCCAAGATGCTGGTAGATGCGTTTCCAGAACTCGTTTATGGTCTTACCAACATAGTAGCACCCGCATTCGCAGGTCAGTAAATATACTATTGCTGGGGTTTTGCAGTTAACGTAATGCCTGGGGGTGAACCTTTGGCCATTGGGCAAAATAATGTTTTTTCGTTTGTCCATATATTGGCAATAGTGGCAGCCCCCACACATATATGTTCCCAATACTTTACATGGATCGCCTTTACAGGTTTTGTACTCACTATTGACTATTTTGTCTCCTATAGATGGTGGCCTCCTATAAGTGACTATTGGGGCACTAGGGACAAAGGGGGCCAAGGTTTGGTCCATAGTTAATAAGTGCCAGTATTTATTTAGAATGCGCTTTATCTGCCTATGTTCTGAAGAATATGTCGTGATAATTCTGGTTGTTTCATCTTTACTGGGTTGTTTGTGTACATTAAGTAAGTCACGGCGAGATTGATTGAGCGCTCGTTTATACGCTTTTTTTAGACAGGTGTTTGAGTATCCTCTTTCGAGGAGTCTCTTTTTTAGGGTATTGGCTTCTGTTTTAAATCTGGCATCATCGGAGCAGTTGCGGCGTGCTCTTAGATATTGGCTATATGGTATGGAGGTTAAAAGGGGCTTGGGATGAAAACTACTTGCGTGCAACAGGGAGTTGCCGGCTGTGGGTTTTCGGTATAGTTCACTAGAAAGATTGCCATCTAGTGATCTTTTGACCAATACATCCAAGAATATAATTTCCTTTGGACTATGGGTCATTGTAAATTTTAAATTAAAGTCGTTCTTGTTAATGCAGTTAAGAAATTCATGTAGTAGTTCAATTGGCCCATCCCATATCAGGAAGATATCGTCTATGTAACGTCGCCATGTAATAACATGGCGCATATACACAGACAACGACTCCTGGACAAGCAGTGAATGTTCCCACTCCCCCAGGTACAGATTGGCGTACGATGGGGCACAACATGTCCCCATCGCCACGCCCTGTACCTGGAGGTAGTGGGAACCATCAAAGCAAAAGAAGTTATGATTGAGTATAAACTCAAGAGAAGTCAAGATAAATTCAATATATTTGGGTTCAGAATCGCTATATTGTCGCAAAATGTGTTGTATGGCTGATAGCCCTTTGGCATGGGGGATAGTGCAATACAAGGATTCCACATCGATGGCTACCAATTGGGTGCCTTCTTCTATGTGTATATCTTGAATAATCTGTAAGAAATGGATTGTATCGCGTACATACGATGATAGGCAAGTGACTAAAGGTTTTAGATGGTTGTCAACTACACGACTGAGATTTTCTGTTAGGCTTCCACAGCCTGAGATGATAGGTCTGCCCGGTGGTTTTTTCTTTTGTTTATGCAACTTCGGTAACGCATAGAAAGTTGCCTCTTTGGGATGGCTAGTCCTAATGAACTCCCAAACTTGTTTAGATATTGCATTGTGTTGAAATGCAGTGTCAACAAGTGTATAGAAGTCGTGAGTGAATTTGTCCAATAAAGATTTAGAAATGGGGCGGTACCATTCATGGTTTTGTAATATGTCCATGCACATCTCTGTGTATTGTACATTGTCCATAACCACGACGTTGCCGCCCTTGTCAGAGGGTTTAATGACAACGTCGTGGTTACGTGACAGCGCCTCCAGAGCCAACCGTTCATCACGGTTCTTCATTCTTGCCTACTGCTTGACCGGACCTCTTCTCCCTTATGCTCTAATGGTCTCAACCTTTTCAATACAGAGGAACCCTCGAAAAAAAATTCTGGTCTCAGGGAACCCCTGCTAAAATGACTATATCTACAACTCATGGTATATTAGTGTGATGGTCAGTAGGAAAATGCTCCTTACACTTGTGGTCATTGGGAAGAATTCCCCCCCCCCCCCCTTCAAATAGCTAAAAAGATTATTGGTTTTAGTGCAAACTTATCTGAGAGCCCGAAATTGGTCATTTCTTAAGAAACCCCTAGCAACCATTGAAGGAACCGTAGGGTTCCATGGAACCCTGGTTGAGAAACCTTAGTCTAAGATCTTGAGATGGTCAACAACACCAAAGCAGGGTCCTTAGCTTGTCACCCAGGGAAAGTCCACCTCTAAGGCCCCATTCACACCTCAAATCAATCTGTGGAGTTTGTTCACATCTCCATGACAAGTCGCCTGAAACTAAACGCCAGAAGTTAAAAAAAGTTCTGGAGCTTTTTGTAGCTCGAATCGGAGGGATTGGTACGTTTTTGAAGCTTTTTTTTTGTTCCATAGAAATGCAAGGAAAGCTTGATTTGAGTGTTTTTGAGCATTTTAATGCGTTTTGTCGCACGTTTCTGAGCATTTGTCTGTTCAAATGCTAAAAGGAAATGAAAATAAAAAATAATAAATAAATAATAAAAATAAAATAAATAATAAAAATAAATAGGTGGGGTGAAGGGCCCTGTGGCGAACAAAGGCCGATAAACACAGGGTTGTTTTTGGTGTATGGGATTACACGATTTACGGAGTTTATACATATTATATGGTTCGTTTTGTTCCGAATTAATATTCGGACAAATTTTTCGTTATTCGGAGATTTAGATATATCCATATACCCGAATTACAATATAAGCTAATTCTACCGAATGCTCCGAATAACGCAACAAAATTTGTCCGAATTTCGGGAAATTCGGACTGAAATTCGAATTGAATTTTACATTGAACTCCAGTCGAATTCTCACTACACATATTGCTGAAATCAAAGACTGTGTGTGACTGTGTGTACCATTTCGAATAATGCTGTTTTTGTTAAGCCAAAGGTGATTTAAAGAGTCATTGTAATCATTTGATAAAGATTTTTCTTTTGTTTGTTCACTTTGCTGCCTTTGAATCGAAAACAATATAACATTTATGTTTCGACCATTTTGAAAATCTATCGATTTGATAGTTTCGAATTTAAAAAAACGGTAAATTTCCGAATACGAATTCCGAATACGAATTCCGAAAACGAATTCCGAGAATGAATTGAACAAATTAACCGAATTTAACTAAACAAAATAACTAGATTAACGAATCAAGACAAAGAAAAACTAATTTTTTCGTCATGCACATGTTTAATACATATATATCTTTATGGACTGGCACTGAAAGATGGACACACTATGATATATTTATACATATATTTGTGTATATAATAGTTATTGTATATTATTATATTAATATTATTTTTATGATCACTGATGAGCTTTAAATATTAATTAATTTATGCACTTAACGTATTAAAGGAGAGCGCTGCATCCTTGAAGGTAATACAAATAAATAAATAAAATGAATAAAAAACACTAACCCCAACCCTTAACCCTAATACTAACCCCTAGCCCTAATCCTAAACCCCAACCCTAATACTAATCCCTAATCCTAATCCAAAACCCCAACCCTAATATTAAAGCGGCGTTCCACCCAAAAGTGGAACTTCCGCTCATCTGATTCCTCCTCCCTCCGGTGCCACAATTGGCACCTTTCAGGGGTGTGCAGATACCTGTCTACTACAGGTATTTGCACCCACTTACTGGAATAGACTCCCGAGGGAGTCACGCCCCTTCCCGCACCCCCACCCCCACCACCCTTGCTGTCTCCTGGGAAACACACGGGTCTCAGGAGATAGTGGGACCTCTTAGGATGCGCAGCGCGACTCGAGCATGCGCAGTAGGGAACCGGGAAGTGAAGCCGCAACGCTTCACTTCCTGATTCTCTCACAGAGAATAGCGGCGGCAGCAGCCGAGAGCCGAGCGATTGATCGGCTTCGGCTGCCGACATCGCTAGACTCCAGGACAGGTAGGTGTCCATTTATTAAAAGTCACCCTTACCCTTAACACTACTATTAACCCACTAACCCTTATCAAAAACCCTAACCCTAATATTAACCCCTACCACAATGCTAAACCCTAACCCTAATTCTAACCCCTAACCCTAATATTAAACCCTAACCCTTAACCTTAACACTAATATTAACCCACTAACCCTTATCCAAAACCCTAACCCTAATATTAACCCCTACCCCAATGCTAAACCCTAGCCCTAATTCTAACCCCTAACGCTAATATTAAACCCTAACCCTTAACCCTAACATTAATATTAACCCCTACCCCAATACTAAACCCTAACCCTAATCCAAACCCCTAACCCTAATATTAACCCCTAACTCCTAACCTAACAAAATAAATAAATACTAGACATGTGCATTCGTTTTCGTCCGAATGCATTTTCGACCGAATTTCGGGTATTTTCATTATCGTTTTAACAAAGGACAACGAACATGCAGAATCCAAAAACCAAAAGATCCGACATAAACAAATGCTTTATTTTCGCTTTCGTTGCGACAACAGTTCGATATAGATAGGAGATTCGACATGACGCTGACAATAGCGATCTGTGCCCATCGAACCTGTGGTCGAATGTGCCTAACCTTAGCTCTATTAGTCCAAGATTATTCTACATAGAGAGAAAAGATTCGACATAGAGAGAAAAGATTCGACATAGAGAGAAAAGATTTGACATATAGAGAAAAGATTCGACGTAGAGAGAAAAGATTCGACATTATAGAGACAATAGCAAAAAAGGTCGAATGTGCCTAACCTAACTCTATTAGTCCAAGATTATTCGACATAGAGAGAAAAGATTCGACATGAAGATTCGACGAAGCAGTCGCCGCGAGCGGACATTTATGGTCAAATGCTCCGCCCATAGGCTATAGAAGAATTCTAATCTTCTAATCTTCTTAGAACATTTGACAGACACCATAAGCCTTCAATGACAGATTCGACCCTAATTATTTCGGATTTTCGGACGAATGCATTTTTTAACAAAACGAAATAAATAAAAACGAATTTCGGGAGTAACTAAATAAATTAATTTTTCGGGCGAAAACGAAAATTCCAAAACGAAATATTTCAGTGTGCACGTGTCTAATAAATACATAAACAAGTAAATAAATAAATAATAATAAATAAATGAACCCTTAACCTTTAAACCCTAACCCTTAACCCCTTACCAGAAAAAAAGTAAAAAAAAAAATAATAATAATAATAATAATAAATAAAAGCGGATGAAAAACATAGCAACAAATGATGACAAACAGATGATATTTTCATTTTAATGGCTAACTAAAAAAACGGCAAACCTCAAAAATGCTTTGAAAATGCTGTATACGAACACTCAAAAAGATGCCCGAAAAAAACTCTCAAAAACAAAACGCATAGGTGTGAATGCACCCTGATGCGTGGGGGAGCGCTATCTGCTGGGGGAACGGATCCAGAGGCGGCTCTCTAATTAGGCAAATTAGGCGGTCGCCTAAGGCCTCGCACTCACAGGGGCCTCGCGGCCGCCTAATTTACTTGTTCTAAATCAATGAAGTTGACGCCGGCGGCTCCGCCTACCCCCACTGGGACTCTGTGGCCCAGGAGCTGATGGGCAAATCGGATACTGCCCGCAGCCTGCGGAATAGCGGCCTCATCACGGAGCGTCCCAGTCTGTGGGGCCTCATGTGTAAGTTTTGCCTAAGGCCTCACAAAACTTAGAGCCACCTCTGAGCGGATCATCAGAAGAGTAGAAATATTTCTCCTCTCCCCTAGACAAAAGGAGAAAATAACACTTATGCCCCGTACACACGGTCGGACTTTGTTCGGACATTCCGACAACAAAATCCATGGATTTTTTCCAACGGATGTTGGCTCAAACTTGTCTTGCATACACACGGTCACACAAAGTTGTCGGAAAATCCGATCATTCTGAACGCGGTGACGTAAAACACGTACGTCGGGACTATAAACGGGGCAGTGGCCAATAGCTTTCATCTCTTTATTTATTCTGAGCATGCGTGGCACTTTGTCCATCGGATTTGTGTACACACGATCGGAATTTCCGACAACGGATTTTGTTGTCGGAAAATTTTATCTCCTGCTGTCCAACTTTGTGTGTCGGAAAATCCGATGGAAAATGTCCGATGGCGCCCACACACGGTCGGAATTTCCGACAACACGCTCCGATCGGACATTGTCCATCGGAAAATCCGACCGTGTGTACGGGGCATTACAGTGTGGGTGCGGCCCCAATGCAAGAGATCATTTTAAAGTTTCCCAGAGCTGTGCTTTAACACACCTTAACACATGCCATGGTACACGTTAGTACATGTGCAATAATGTACTGTAATGGAATGCTTTAGCATGAATGGGCCCCAACTTTTCCCAGCTCTACTAAAAATATGCTTTTTTTGTCTGTTAGTGGATTCTCTGATGGTGACAACAGTGAACCTTAACTGTTCAATGTACACCTGCACAGCCACCTCTTCATTGGGAGAATGGGTGGAAGGGTGACAACACAGGAGCAGATTTGGGATGCAGGGATAGCTGGTTGTCACCCTATAACAGGAAGTGGTGGGATTATCAGGTATTTGGTCGGCTTTGGCTAATCTTGAGTTGTGGGGTCTGCTGGAGCTTTCAGCTAGAGTGTGCCTCGCCCCTGTCAGGGGTCTTTCATTTCGGGGTCAGGGAAGGGTCCTTCCTCTTCGGGAAGGGACCATATGGCATACCCTGGTACACTTTTTTTGGTACACTTTGATGTTTTGTTTTTTTGCGCACCAGACTGTGGGCTTGATCAAATAATTTTTTATTTTGTCATTTTGGATTTTTTATGAAAGCTTCAGATTTCCAAAGATTGAAAATGACTTTTGAAATGACATGAAAGCGGTATTAAAGAATATGTTACCCCAACATTTCATATTCCTGATATGTGCCTGCTGTACCGTGTACTTGTATGAGAAAGTCTCCGGTTCTCACAAAAGACATCAATTTTGTTTGGTTACAGCGTCGCACGACCGCGCAATTGTCAGTTAAAGCGAAGCAGTGCCGTATCGCAAAAAGTGCTCTGGTCAGGAAGGGGGTAAATTCTACCGGGGCTGAAGTGGTTAAATCAAACATCAGATTTCAGTGTTTAGGTTTAAATCTACTAAATCTAAACTCTATGGTGTCTGCCAAAAACTGAGTCATGATTATGGAGTGGATTGCCCCTTTAACCTTTCAGTTGTCATGTGCCAACTTGGGATGAAGGCAAAATTTGGGTTCTTACCCTCAAACAAGTTGAACATTTTTTTTTTCTAACTTTGCAGGAATATATGCAAGTTATTATATATTGGCTTGGTGCTGTCATCTAAGGATATCGCGTTCACTGTTTCAGTAGGCAGACAGGCTAAAAACAGCCTGTACTGAACCAAGAGTAAATAGGTCATTATATGGCAGACAATGAAAAAGGCTGAAAGTGATAGAAATGTATTTCTTCCTATTGCAACGTCCAGCTTAGCACCTGGCACTCCGCTATTCACGCAGCCCTGCCCATCACTGCGATGACCCCATTACTGCATCCTTCAGAGATCAAAGCAAGATTAATGTAATTGCACGCTGTTTTACTGATCATCCCTCGCTGCATGAGACTTATGTCTTGTGGGAAAAAAAGAATATATTTTATATATATATATATGTATATATATATATATATATATATATAGAGAGAGAGAGAGAGAGAGAGAGAGAGAGAGAGAGATAGATAGATAGATAGATAGATAGATAGATAGATAGATAGATAGATAGATAGATAGATAGATAGATAGATAGATAGATAGATATTAGCAGAGAATCTAGAGAATAAAATGGCGATTGTTGCAATATTTTATATCACACGGTATTTGTGCAGCGGTGTTTTAAACACAACTTTTTGGGAAAAGGGACACTTTCATGAATTTTAAAAAAACCAAACAGTAAAGTTACCCCAATTTTTTTGTATAATGTGAAAGATGATGTTACGCTGAGTAAACAGATACCAAACATGTCACGCTTTATAATTACACGCACTCGTGGAATGGCGACAAACTACGGTACCTAAAAATCTCCATAGGCGACACTTTAAAAAATTTTTTACGGTTTCCAGGTTAGAGTTACAGAGGAGGTCTTGTGCTTGATTTATTGCTCTCGCTCTGGCGATCGCGGCGATACCTCACATGTGTGATTTGAACACCGTTTACATATGCGGGCGCGACTTCCGTATGCGTTTTCTTTGCTGTGCGAGCTCGCGGAGACAGGGGCGCTTTAAAAAAATTTCTTATTTAATTTATTTCTTTTTTATTAATAAATTGTGTTTTAAGAAAAAAAACATTTTTGATGACTTTTATTGGTGTCACAAGGAATGTAAACATCAGTTGTGACAGTAATAGGTGGTTACGGGTACTCTTTAAGACCCCCGATCCCTCCTTTGCACTTCAAAGTATTCAGATCGCTATTTTTGGCGATTCTGAATACTGTGTATTTTTTTTAAAACCGGTGCCATTGGCAGCCGAGTAAATGGGAAGTGACGTCATGACGTCGCTTCCGTGTTTACGATTAAGAGGCTGGAACGAAGCCGCTCACGGCTTAGTACCAGTTTGTCCCTAGCCGCCGGAGGCGGCGGATTGGTCATCGGGCCTCCCGTTCCATGGAACGGGAGGCCTGGTAAGAGCGGCGGGAGGGGGGGACGTCGGGAGGCGGGACGTCCCCTCCCGCTCCTCCGGTATAACAGCAGAGCAGCTTTTAACCGCATCGGGTGTTATACCAGGAAAGCCAATTGCCGGCTCTAAAAAACAGTACCGGGATGATGCCTGCAGCTGCGGCATCATCCCGGTATAACCCCCGAAAGCTGAGTACGCACATCTGCGTACATCTATATACTGTATAGTATATAAAGAAATTCAACGGTTGTAGCCTTGAAAGGGTTTACTGTAACAAAGCACTTGTAGTAAAGTCCAATGAACAGTGTTTCCCAGAGAGCTGCTGTTTTGGATTCACATCAATCCTTCATCAGGCAAGAAACTCTCCTGGTAACATAGAATCAAGTGCAAGAAAATATACAAACAGGAACCAAAAACATAGCAGGAAATTTACTAAAACTGGAGCACTGAGCATCTGATGCAGCTGTGTATTGTAGCCAATGAGCTTCTAACTTCAGTTTGTTCAATTAGCCACTTGATCTCCGAAAGATTTACCCCCCCTTCATGACCAGGCCCTTTTTTTGCTAGTCAGCACTGCGCTAGTTTAACTAACAATTGCACATGCAACCCTGTACACAAACAAAATGTATAGACATTTTTTCACACAAATTGGGCTTTCTTTTGGTCATATTTGATCACCACTGTTTTTCTTTTAATCACTTAAGGACCAAAAGATCCGCCCCCCCCCCCCCCCCCCTCCCTTAATGACCAGGCCATTTTTTGCGATACGGCACTGCGTCGATTAAACTGACAATTGAGCGGTCACGCAACGCTGTACCCAAACTAAATTGCCGTCCTTTTGTTCCCCCACAAATAGAGCTTTCTTTTGGTGGTATTTGATCACCTCTGCGGTATTAATTTTTTGCGCTATAAACAAAAAAAGAGCGTCAATTTTGAAAAAAAAACAAAACAATATTTTTTACTTTTTGCTATAATAAAGGTCCAAAAAAAAATCAGTTTAGGCCAATATGTATTCTTCTACATATTTTTGGTAAAAAAAAAATCACAATAAGTTTATATTGATTGGTTAGCGCAAAAGTTATAGCGTATAAAAAATAGGGAATAGATTTTTGGCATTTTTATTATTATTATTTTTTTTTTTTACTAGTAATAGTTCATAGTAATGGTGGTGATCAGCGAACATTGCGGCGGACAGATCGGACACTTTTGGGACTTTTTTGGGGCCATTAACATTTATACAGTGATCAGAGCTAAAAATAGCCACTGACTACTGTATAAATGTCACTGGCAGGGGAGGGGTTAACACTAGGGGGCGATCAAGGGGTTAAGTGTGTTCCCTGGGAGGTGTTGCTAACTGTATGGGGGCTGGGCTGAATGGAGGAGGAGAGAGAACGCTGTTCCTAATCACTAGGAACAGACGATCTGTCTCTCCTCTCCTGACTGAATGGGGATCTGTTTGTTTACACTGACAGATCCCCATTCTGCCTGCCTCTGGAGCGATCGCAGGTGGCAGGCGGACATCGAGTCTGCCGGACATGCTAGTTGTACGCGCCCGACGTACAATGACGGCGATTCACGCAGGGGAGCCAACCTGCCGCAGTACACCTGCGGTGGGCGGTCCGTAACTAGTTAACTTTTGCAATATAAATGAAAGAAGACAGAAAATTTGATATTTTCTGCTTTCTGTTATAAAACATATCCAATAAAAAAACGAAAAAAAATTCTATTCCTTTTTAAAGTGGAAGTAAAAGCAATTTTTTTTAAATGTACTGAGAGACAGAGTATGTATAACAGAAGAGACCCTATTGGTCTCTTCTGCCATAAATGCATCCTCCTGCCTGACAGCCGTCATGTACGTGGCCCAGCTCAGCGAAAAATGTATGGCCCCGATCTGTGCCGCGGCGATGTGACTCCTGTGCGGTAGTGAAGTCATCGCGGCTCGGGCTATTGGACAGACGCACAAAACCTGGAAGGAAGTTGGAATCGTTGGGGGCCAGTTGAATCGATCCTACCGCAGCACTGGAGGGCACCTTTTGACAGGTAAGTCTATCATAATGTACTAATATGCTGTACATACTAGCACATTATGGCATAACCCATCTGGGGGGCCCTAAAATGAATGATATAGCGGAGTTTACTACCGCTTAAATTTTTTTGCCAAAATGTATTCTGCTACATGTTTTTCATTCAAAATCCAATAAGTGTTTATTGATTGGTTTGTGTGAAAGTTTTAGTGCCTACAAGCTCAAAGGGTTCTCCTGTGGAAGTCACGTGGTGTGAAGTAAAACATAGGGCTTTCCCCTGAGGAAACACATAGAGGGTGTCCCGGTAACACGTAGGGGGTTCCCCTGAGGAAGTCACATGGTGTGACGTAACGTGTAGGGCGTGGCCGGAGCGGACAGCGGAGCGGAAGTGATGCGAAAGACAGCATTGCTTGTGTTTTTACCATTCAAACGCAATTTTAATATGATTTTTATGTAAGCGCAAATTTAACCTTTATTAAATTGATGCTTTTGAAACACTCTACACTATGAGAGGCATTATGTCTGTTTTATCCTAACATATAGATGTAGGGGACAGCGACATCTTAGAATGAGCTAAGACCCTCTAGCCAAGCGCCCAACAGGGAGATCAAAGAGGAGGATCCCCCACAGCTAACCAGACCATATAGCTGGAACCTTACTTCTAGGCTCTTGTTATTTGGGAGTGAGGTGAGAGTTCTGTGAGCACTGAGGTGATTGGTGGAAGCACACAGTTTACCCCCTACATTTAAAGGAGAACAGATCACACAAGTGGATTATATATTTTGCTGCACTGGGATATTATTTCTTAGCTATTACCAGTCACTTGTTTATATTGATGCACTTGAGATTTACGTTATATGTATCCAATTTATAATTGATACGTATATTGAATTTTTGGTTTTGTAGTGCACATTTTCACATGTATTCATATACGGTGCATCTGGAAAGTATTCACAGCACTTCACTTTTCCACAGGCTTATCCCAAAATGGATTCAATGTATTATTTTCCTCAAGAATCTACAAACAATACCCCATCATGGCAATGTGAAAGAAGTTTGTTTGAAATTTTTGCAAATTTATTAAAAATAAAAAACAAAAAAAATCCCATGTACATAAGTATTCACAGCCATTGCTCATTTCTTTGGTGAAGCTCCTTTGGCACCAATTACAGCCTAAAGTCTTTTTGAGAATGAGGCTACAAGCTTGGCACACCTATTTTTGGGCAGTTTCTCTCATTCTTGTTTTGCAGGACCTCTCAAGCTCCATCGGGTTGGATGGGGAGCATCGGTGCACAGCCATCCATTTTCAGATCTCTCCAGAGATGTTCAATCGGGTTCAGATCTGGGCTCTGGCTGGGCCACTCAAGGTCATTCACAGAGTTGTCCCGTAGCCACTCCTTTGTTATCTTGGCTGTGTGCTTAGGAACATTGTCCTGTTGGAAGATGAACCTTCACCCCAGTCTGAGATACAGAACGCTCTGGAGCAGGTTTTCATCAAAGATGTCTATACACATTGCTGCATTCATCTTTCTCTCGATCCTGACTAGTCTCCTGCCGCTGAAAAACATCCCCACAGCATGATGCTGCCACCACCATGCTTTACTGTAGGGATGATATTGGGAAGGTAATGAGCAGTGCCTGGTTTCCTACAGACATGACACTTGCCATTCAGGCCAAAGAGTTCAATCTTTGTTTCATTGGACCAGAGAATTTTGTTTCTCATGGTCTGGGAGCTCTTTGGGTGCCTTTTGGCAAACACCAGGTGGGCTGTCATGTGCCTTTTACTGAGGAGTGGCTTCCATCTGGCCACTCTACCATACAGGCCTGATCAGGGCCCTCTTTAGCGCAGGGCAAACGGGGCACTTGCCCTGTGCCCAATCTTTGTTGGGGGGCCCGCACTAGCCATGAATTGGGGCCCCAATGACAGCTTTGCAGAGCGCACAGAGGATACGGGAGGATGTATTCCACACTAGCCAGCTGAGAGGAGCGGGGCCAGGAGCTCCACTGATGTTCTGACCCCGCCCACGTGCAGCCTGTATACTCGGAAAAGAGCGTCTGTAGTGAGAGCCAGTGATCGGAGTGGGAGTGTCATTGGAGCTCCTGGCCCCGCCCCCTCTATACTGGCTGGTGAATACAGAGGTCCGGGGTCGGGGCCGGGAGCTCCAATGACACTCCCACTCCGATCACTGGCTCTCACTATGGACGCTCTATTCTGAGTACACAGGCTGCACGTGGGCGGGGTCAGAGCGTCAGTGGAGCTCCCGGCCCCGCCCCTCTCAGCTGGCTAGCGCGGGAATACATCCTCCCGTGTCCTCTGTGCACTCTGCAAAGCTGTCATCCAGGCCCCAATTCATGGGTGACGCGGGCCCCCCAACAAAGCATCAGTGGAGCTCCCGGGTGTTGTAGTGAGAGCAGAGAGTGGAAGCCCCGCCCATACACCTGAATGTATGTAGTTAGCTTGGCTGGCCAGGTATGTCCTTACACCCATAAAATGCCTGAATGTTTAAACCCTGAGCTGTGTTATTCAACTGTAAAGCTGTGCATTGCTGAAAGCTCTCTGACCATCTCCTGTATAATGTCTGCAGTCTCTGATTGTCTCCTGCAGTATGTCCGCAGTCTCTGATTGTCTCCTGCAGTATGTCCGCAGTCTCTGATTGTCTCCTGCAGTAGGTCTGCAGTCTCTGATTGTCTCCTGCAGTATGTCCGCAGTCTCTGGTAATCTTCTGCAGTATGTCCGCAGTCTCTGATTGTCTCCTGCAGTATGTCCGCAGTCTCTGATTGTCTCCTGCAGTATGTTCGCAGTCTCTGATTGTCTCCTGCAGTATGTCCGCAGTCTCTGGTAATCTCCTGCAGTATGTCCGCAGTCTCTGATTGTCTCCTGCAGTATGTCCGCAGTCTCTGTCTCCTGCAGTATGTCCACACTCCCTGATTGTCTCCTGCAGTATGTCCGCAGCCTCTGACTGTCTCCTGCAGTATGTTTGCAGTCTCTGATTGTCTCCTGCAGTATGTCCGCAGTCTCTGGTAATCTCCTGCCGTATGTCCGCAGTCTCTGATTGTCTCCTGCAGTATGTCTGCAGTCTCTGGTAATTTCCTGCAGTATGTCCGCAGTCTCTGATTGTCTCCTGCAGTATGTCCGCAGTCTCTGATTGTCTCCTGCAGTATGTCCGCAGTCTCTGATTGTCTCCTGCAGTATGTCCACAGTCTCTGATTGTCTTCTGCAGTATGTCCGCAGTCTCTGAACCTCTCCTGTAGTATATCTGCACTCTCTGACACTCTCCTGTAGTATGTGTATTATTGCGCTCCTTTACTTGCTCAATTATTTGGGATTGCTCCACTGCTCAGTGAGAGGTAATGATGTGCATTAACCTCTAGCAACCAATCAGCGAACAGTAGTGATCTGCTTTAATCTCTAGCAACCAATCAGTAAGTGGTAATGATGTGCTGTAACCCCTAGCAACCAATTAGTGAGCGCTAATAATGTACATTAACCTCTAGCAACCAATCGGCAAGCAGAAATTATGTGTTGTAACCTCTAGAAACCAGCCAGTGAGCAGTAAGGATAGGCTGTAACCTCTGGCAAACATTTGCAATCGCTGCGTGATCTGCTGCAGTAAACTGATTTTGAGTCTACCTGCTATTTTTTGTATGTCTCAGAATGGAGGGGGGGGGGGGCCCAAGAAAATGTTTGCCCAGGGCCCAATCAAAATTAAAGATGGCCCTGGGCCTGATTGGTTGTAGGAAAAGCCCCCTTGGAACCAGAAGGCCATTACATGTTCATGCTCATAACTATGAGCAAGGGCTCAATACAGAATGAGCGTTGACATGCATGCACTGGCACCACATGGACTATTTAAGTTGAACTATGGCATGAGCAGATTGCTGAGTGGTCTTCCACTAGTTCCTATTTACCTGTGCCTTAACCTGCTATATCTGCCTACCTGTGCTTGACCCAGTTTGCCCTTGACCAATCCCTGGATTCCTACCTGCCTTTTGTGACCTCTGCTTGTACTCTGACTCTCCTCCTGTCTCTGTGCTTCTGTGCCCTGCTGCTCGACTGTGTACCGACTCCAGCCTGTATCCTAACTCTGCTTCTGTCTTATGTTCCTGTACCTTCGCTGCCCAGATGTTGATGACCTTTTGGCTTGTGTCCCGGCTATGCTCCTGCCTACTGATTAAGCTTCACCGTGTGCCTGGTGATCCACGGTCATCTGTTTCCTGCAAACTTCAGCTGGAGCTGCCTGTTATACCAGCCCTCATGCCACTCTGTGTCCTCACACCTCCTGTCATCACTACCAGGGGTGTTGGACAAGAGGTGCAAGAGAAGCCCCCTCTACAGCTTGATCTCCACCAGGTACCTGACATTGGTACTGCAGAGATAGTTGTTCTTCTGGAAAGTTCTCCTTCCTCCACAGAGAAATGCTGGAGCTCTGTCAGAGTGACCATCGAGTTCTTGGTCACCTGCCCGACTAAGGCCCTTCTCCCCCGATTGCTCAGTTTGGCCAGGCGGCCCGCTCTAGGAAGAGTCCTGGTAGTTCCAAACTTCTTCCATTTATAGATGATGGAGGCCACTGTGCTCATTGGGACCTTCAATGCTGCAGATATTTTTCTGTACCCTTCCCAAGATCTGTGCCTCGATACAATCCTGTCTCGGAGATCTACAGACAATTCCTTGGACTTGATAGCTTGGTTTGTGTTCTGACATGCACTGTTAACTGTGGGACCTTATATAGACAGGTGTGTGCCTTTCCAAATCATGTCCAATCAACTGAATTTACCACAGGTGGACTCTAATCAGTTGTAGAAACATCTCAAGGATGATCAGTGGAAACCGGATGCACCTGAGCTCAATTATGAGTGTCATGGTAAATACTGTGAATACTTATGTACATTTGATTTATTTCTTTTTTATTTTTAAAAAAATTGCAAAGATTTCAAACAAACTTCTTTCACATATTCATTCTGGGGGTATTGTTTGTTGAATTTTGAGGAAAATAATGATTTGAATGCATTTTGGAATAAGGCGTTAACATAACAAAATGTGGAAAAAGAGAAGCGCTGTGAATAATTTCCGAATGCGCTGTATGAACTGCGCAGCACCACCTACATTTAAATCATTTATCTAGTGTGTATTTGTGAGAACAGTAGGCGTTGCAGTAATCTTTTCTTTGAAATTTTTTGTATCGTTTATTAATTTTTTTTCAACAACCATTTATAATTTAGGTGTCCTTTTATGAAACTGAGATCAGCGGCGATCCCGAGTCTCGCCGCTGATCTCAGGTCATTACCAGTGTATGAAACCGAGGTAATCAGCGGAGGACATGTTCTCCACTGATTATCGCAGCACAGTGAGAATCTGTAACTGACTGTCACAGAAACGGGCAGTTTATGAAGGTGCGATCTCCGCACCTCACTGGCGATCTGTGACAGAATTCTCACTTTCTGATTCACCATTTCAGAAGTGGAGAATCAGAGTGAGAAGCGTAAAGCTGGCTGAGTATTCTGGAGAAAGCATCTTCCCCACCATTACACACCCCAAAACCAGCAGGTTAGGCATTTATAGTGTATATATATATATATATATATGTGTGTGTGTGTGTGTGTTTATTGCAATGTATATAATGTATAATACAATGTATATATTTATTTATATATATAGATATAGATATATCTATATATCTATATATATATATATATATATATATATATATATATATATATATATAGATAGATATAGATATATCTATATCTATAGATATATCTATATATCTATATATATAGATATATCTATATATATCTATCTCTCTCTCTCTCTCTCTCTCTCTCTCTCTCTCTCTCTCTCTCTCTCTCTATATATATCTATATATATATATAGATATATCTATATATATATATATAGATATATCTATATATATATATCTATATATATATATATATTTTTTTTTTTTAGATGTTCATGTCTCTGGCTGGGTTCACAGTTGTGCGATGCATGAACCAGCGTGATTCCTGTGCGGGTTTCCACATCGCACCTACATTGACATCTGCGCACCACTGCGGGTGTCAATGTAAAGTTAATGACACCCCCATATCATTTTCACAGATCGCAGTGCGAACTACGTAATGGTGCAGGAATCGGATCGCAGGGATGTGCACACCCATGCGATCCGATTCCAGTGCGGACCAAATAAAGGGTCCTGTACCATTTTGGTGCCAATGCAATATGATATAGGGCCAGTTCCCACTGCTGCGGTGTCATTTATATTAATGTCATTTTTATATAATTTTTAATTTATTAGTAAATATGGTTTTATCCATGGCATGTTCTATTACAGTTATACGGGTGTTTATCAATTATGAAATATATTTTATTTTAATTTATTAATAAATATTAATAAACATTTATACTTGTATACTTTATTAAAATTATTTTTTAATGATTATAAATGTATTTTGCATTTATATGAATGGTGTATAGCTGCATTACATATGTGGATTACATTCATTTACTATACACCATTCACATTTAAATAGGCACATGTATGATCTTTAAATATTGATAAAAACAATGTTTTTTTAATAATTAGGTTAATGTATATTGTGTAGGGGAATTTAATTTTAATATTTTCTTAATATGTTGGGGAATAATGTGTGATTAGTGTTACCCGTTTGTATTTTACGCTTCCTCATACTGTAATCCCGCTACATCACACGAGAATACAGTGAGAGGAGCCGTTCTCAGGAGTTCCCGGCGTTTGTAGATCGCTTCTCAACTCAACATGAGAAGCGATCTACAGACCTTCATAAACAGGCACTCAGAGGAGAGCGATCTCCTCTGAGAATGCCTGAGAACTGAATCGCGGTATTTTTCCGCAGTTTCATAAAAGAACACCTTAGTATATCACTAACACTACCAGGTAGAGCAGGGGACAACACTTATGCCGCGTACACACGGTCGGACTTTTCGGCTACAAAAGTCTGACAGCCTGTCCGACAGACTTTCGACGGACTTTTGGCGGACTTTTGTATATTAAAGATAGATAATATTTAAAGATCGGACTTGCCGCGGCCTTGCGGCAGACTTTCTAACGAACGGACTTGCCTACATACGATCACACAAAAGTCCGACGGATACGTACGTGATGACACACACCGGACTAAAATAAGGCAGTTGTTAGCCAGTAGCCAATAGCTGCCCTAGCGTGGGTTTTTGTCCGTCAGACTAGCACACAGACGAGCGAATTTCTGGGTCCGGCGGAGTTACGACGTAAAGATTTGAAGCATGTTTCAAATCTAAAGTCCGTCAGATTTGTGGCTGGAAAAGTCAGTCGAAAGTCCGGGGAAGCCCACACACGATCGGATTGCCCGCCGGCTTTGGTCGAAGACGAAAAGTCCGACCGTGTGTACGCGGCATAACATTCAGTGGGAGTCAATGGCTTTCACTGCTATCTCTGAGCCAATGAAGAGGCAGAGAGTCGGAACAGCAGTTGCTCTTGTGCACAGCACTGGATCGAGATGGGGCTCAGGTAAGTATTGGGGGGGAGCTGCATACTGGCGTTTTTTTTTTACCTTCAGGCATAGAATACATGAAGGTAAAATACCTTCATCCTTTACAACCACTTTAATAAAAGTTTGCTCTTTGGTTTAATACTGCTTTAAGCATTAGTTTAGACTAGGGGTGCAGGGATAAGGTGAATTACCTACCTTATTCCTGGCTCTGGCAGGGTCTCTAAATCCATGTGACTAGTCCCCTGCAGCCTCCCCAAAAGGTGCGCCAGCTCATGGTGGTAGGCTCTCCTCCTCACATACAATACAAGGCTAATAGCCCTGCACTGTGCTTGGCATCGAAGGCCCGTCCACAGCTCAGAAGTCTCAGGACACTGGAACCAAGATTAAGGTAGGTATTACAACTTATCCCTGCACCCCTAGACTAAGGGAGCATGTAACCATGTCAATGTAGGGGGGTGTCAATGCAAAGGTACAGTGCCTTGAAAAAGTATTCATACCTCTTGAAATTTTCCACATTTTTTCAACCAAAAATGTAAATTTTTGGGGGGGATTTTATGTGATAGACCAACACAAAATGGCACATAATTGTGAAGTGGAAGGAAATGATAAATGGTTTTCAATTTTTTTTACAAATAAATATGTGAAAAGTGTGGGGTACATTTGTATTCAGCCCCCCTGAATCAATACTTTGTAGAACCACCTTTCACTGCAATTACAGCTGCAAGTGATTTTGGGGATGTCTCTACCAGCATTGCACATCTAGACAGTGACATTTTTGCCCATTCTTCTTTGCAAAATAGCTCAAGCTCTGTCAGATTGGATGGAGAGCTTCTGTGAACAGCAATTTTCAAGTCTTGCCACATATTCTCAATTGGATTTAGGTCTGGACTTTGACTGGGCCATTCTAAAGCCTCGTACACACGATCGGAAAACCTCTGACATTTGTCCAAAGGCGTGTGCCTGGATTTTTTCTTGCATACAATCGGTACACAATTGTCGGCCAACAAACACGAACGTAGTGACGTATTAGACGTACTACGAGCCGAAAAAGACGAAGTTCCATTGTCAGGCGCCACCCTTTGTGCTCCTTCTGCTAATTTGGGGTTAGTAGAAGTTTGTTAAGTGTTGATGCGCGCTTTTCATTTCACACTTTTCATTTCGCACTTTTCATTTCGCACTTTTCAGTTCGCACTTTTCAGTTCGTTTCTGAACGGCATTTCATCAACCAGACATGTAGCTTCATTATTATCCCATTAAAGAAGAAGAGAATTGTGCGTTGCATTTCGAGATTTCATAATTTGTCACGTCACCAATGTTAATTCTCCATTACGAACAAGACCGACCACAAGACCGACCACTTCCGGCTCGTCCTTGCTTCTGAGCATGCGTGTTTGTACTTCGGACTTTTGTCTGACGGACTTGTGTACACACGCTCGGAAAATCCGTCAACAGACATTTCTCTGTGGAAAAATTTAAAGCCTTCCATCCAACATTGGTCCGCAGAAAATCCGACAACAATTGTCCGATGGAGCGTACAAACAGTTGGATTTTTCCCCAACAGCCTGTCATCACACATTTCCCGTCAGAAAATCCGATTGCGTGTACGAGGCTTTACACATGAATATGCTTTGATCTAAACCATTCCATTCCATTAATGTCGTTGTCCTGCTGAAAGGTGAACCTCCGCCCCAGTCTCAACAGGTTTCCTTCTAAGATTGCCCTGTATTTGGTTCCCTCCATTCTCCCATCAACTCTGACCAGCTTCCCTGTTCCTGCAGAAGAAAAGTATCCCCACAACATGATGCTGCCACCATCATGTTTCACAGTGGGGATGGTGTGTTCAGGGTGATGTGCAGTATTAGTTTTCCACCACACATAGCATTTTGCTTTTAGGCAAAAAGTTACATTTTGGTCTCATCTGATCACAGCACCTTCTTCCACGTTTGTTGTGTCCCTCACATGCCTTCTCGAAAAAACGGGACTTCTTATGGCTTTCTTTCACCAATGACTTTCTTCTTGTCACTCTTCCATAAAGGTCAGATTTGTGGAGAGCACGACTAATAGTTGTCCTGTGGACAGATTCTCCCACCTGAGCTGTGGATCTCTGCAGCTCCTCCAGAGTTACCATGGACCTCTTGGCTCCTTCTCTGATTAATGCTCTCCTTGCCCGGCCTGTCAGTTTAGGTGGACGGCCATGTCTTGGTAGGTTTGCAGTTGTGCCATACTCTTTCCATTTTCGGATGATGGATTGAACAGTGCTCTGTGAGATGTTCAAAGCTTGGGATATTTTTTTATAACCTAACCCTGCTTTAAACTTCTCTACAACTTTATCCCTGACCTGTCTGGTGTGTTCCTTGGCCTTTATGATGCTGTTTGTTCACTAAGGTTCTCTAACAAACCTTTGAGGGCTTCACAGAACAGCTATATTTATAGTGAGATTAAATTATACACAGGTGGACTCTATTTACTAATTAGGTGACTTCTGAAGGTAATTGGTTCCACTAGATTTTATTTAGGGGTATCAAAGTAAAGGGGGCTGAATACAAATGCACCCACACTTTTTAAGATTTTTTTTTTTTAATATTGAAAAACACTTTGTGTTGGTCTATCACATAAAATCACAATACAATACATTTACATTATTGGTTGTAACATGACAAAATTTGGGGTATGAATACTCTTCCAAGGCACTGTATATATGTGTTATCAGTTAAGAGCACACAGTCAGATGACTGAAACCCAGAATAGTATTTAAAGCCGATCAGTCACTTTGTGCTGGAAACACGTTTCAAATATTCTATCAGCGGCGGTATTTACAAAGCACCATTGTGGAAACCTAAATGACCATGTTGCAGCATTTTAATAATGGTGGAGCAGAACCGTCTGTAGTGCTGGAAGGAAAACATAAGAAGTTTGTCACTTATGAAGGAAATAAAGAAAACTTTTTTATAACTATAAGAGAGCAGCGGAGAATGACTAAAGTAAATTGCGAAGCTCCCGAGGTACGGGAACACAAAATCACACAAACCGGTTTCTGCAGTTGGCGTGCGGTATTTTATAAAGCGCTTGGTTTTGCTCCAGCAATTACGTGGATTGTATTGAGGGATTGGAAGTCATTTGACAGTCAGAAAATATTTCATTCTAATCTTCTACTCATATGAAATTGGGATACGCTCTGGAACGGAATATAGATAAGATATGGGCTTTTCATGATTTTTTTTTTAAACTAAAGGTAACCATACAAGGTTGAATAATCAACCAACTCCTATATCGTGCTCCTATATTGTCACCCTATCACGTGGGTTTCCAATGGGGACTACAAGTGGTCATTTCACCACTTGTCACAATCTGGAAGCCCACCATAATAAATACCATGCACCTATGACTGCAATGCATGTAGCGGGGAAAAGGCTGTAAAGAGGCTGAAGAAACTCAGCAGCTTTGAGAAGTAACAAATTATAAAATAAAGATGAGAACAAGTGTTCAGTTTTTATTGAAATATTGGCAATTATTTCTAATAACAGTGAATTTCAGTTAGAGTTTACATCTTCCACCCTAATTGACCAGCTACCCACATACAGGAGACCCTTCGTAGTAATCTAATCTGAAAGTAAAAATCTAAAAAAAAAAAAAAAATCTTTTTTTACAGTCACCTAGTTTGACTCATCCAAAATGCATTTCCCATATGGAATGTGAAATCCCGGAATAGGGTTTGGGAGAGTATTTTTTAATGAAGTGGATATGATCTCAAACTAGCAGAAGGAAAACGAATGCCCCGTACACACGGTCGGATTTTCCGACGGAAAATGTGTGATAGGACCTTGTTGTCGGAAATTCCGACCGTGTGTGGGCTCCATCACACATTTTCCATCGGATTTTCCGACACACAAAGTTTGAGAGCTTGCTATAAAATTTTCCGACAACAAAATCCGTTGTCGGAAATTCCGATCGTGTGTACACAAATCCGACACACAAAGTGCCACGCATGCTCAGAATAAATAAAGAGATGAAAGCTATTGGCCACTGCCCCGTTTATAGTCCCGACGTACGTGTTTTACGTCACCGCGTTCAGAATGATTGGATTTTTCGACAACTTTGTGTGACCGTGTGTATGCAAGACAAGTTTGAGCCAACATCCGTCAGAAAAAATCCTAGGATTTTGTTGTCGGAATGTCCAATCAATGTCCGACTGTGTGTACGGGGCATTACTGTAGAAAGTATTGTTTTATTATTTACTGAAAGAATAGTTGATGACTTCCAACAGAGGTAGTGGATCAGTCAGCATTACAGGAAAATTCCAGGTATGGATATTTTTACATACTTCAATTAGACCAGCTTGGAGCAATGTAACTATACATATATCATATCTGTGGGATCCCTCTAGAACAGCCTTTCTCAACCTTTTCAACACAGAGGAACCCTTGAAATAGTTCTCTGGTCTCGGAGAACCCCTGCTAAAAATTTGAAATCTACAACTCATGATACATTAGTGTGATGGTCAGTGGGAAGAATGGTCCTTACACTTGTGGTCAGTGGACTGAATTACCTACTTACAGACAGTTAAAAAGATTGATGGTGTCAGTGGGAACTTATCTTACAGGGGCAGAAATTGCCCAATGCTGAAGGAACCCCTAGCAACCTCTGGAGGAACCCTAGTTGAGAATCACTGCTCTAGAAATTGGAAATCACTGTAGAAGGCATCATTAATCCAGTGATCTCCACTTGCTTCTGAGTCCCACACTGAGCAGCTGCCCTGCTGTATTCTGAACACAGGAAGTTGCCCACTTGGCATGGGCGCCATTTGGGCATTGTGTTGCATTTTCACAATGAATGCAAAGCATTCTCTGATTGGATGAAGTAGAGGTTGGAGAATACTTTGAATTCATTAAGAAAATGCAAAGTGATCTCTGGATGGTGACAGTGCCAAGCAGACAACCTCCTGTGTTGACCGTGATGCAGGATAGCTCCTCGGCACTGGGCCCATAAGCTATTGGAGCTCACTGGAGTAGAGGTGTCCACTTCAGTGATTTTCAGCTTCTAGAGGGATCCCATAGATATGGTATATACAGTACATACTTACATTGGTCCAAGCTGGTCCAATGTAACTATGAACTAAGTGAATTTAAACATGCCTGGTACAATCATAGATCAAAAAAAATACAAAAAAGGAAAAAAGAAAAAAAATTGTAACAACAGGACAGACTCCATGGACAACTTGGTCTATCTGTGCTATCACTTCTCTGTGTTTCTATGTATCGTTACTTCACTATAGCATGACATTGGGGTCCTACAATTGGTCTACATTTATCTTTACCCAATCAAGCTACTCCAGTGGAGTTTTCCAAGAGACATAAGAAACTGTTATGCTGCCCTTAGACGGATTGCAATTTGGCCAGTTCAGCTGAAACCAATTGTATTTCAATCCATCTATGGCCATTCCCACTCAACAGAAATTGATCTAATGATCAACATCTGAAAAACAGGTATATTGGAAAATGTTTGTCAATCAGCATGTAGGCAGGTACAGTCTATATTCTACACTGCAGGTGGCTGCAGCAGATGGGGGAAGGAGTTGGGAGGAATTTGGTTTCTCTGTGTTTTTTTCGGTCACTAGGAGGCAGCTCTGAGTTCTGAGGAAGGGGGCTTGACTCCCGAGATGCAATAGCTTTCCAACCAGATGGTTCTAGGACAGGACCCACCGCCCAAGACTGAGGTGTCTATGCTATACGCCTGTTGTTTTTAGCCATTTGTGAGTATCCATGTGTCTTTGAGGATCTAATAAATTGTATGGTGATAACGCACAAGGAGTTTGCGCCCTCTTGTGTGTGTTTTTTGCAGTTGACTGGAGATTTCATGGCCCATGGAGTGTTGCACCTGGGCAAGAATTACGCACCTTATTATCCTGTGGAGAATCTTCGGGTTGAGTGCTGGAGTGTTTTTTCATTTAGTGACTGGGAAGCAGCTATCCGATTGGATGCTGGTGCCCCATGGGACATTGGTGGCCATCTCTGGTTAAGACCCTGGCTTTTGGGCTTAGTGTGCTTTATGCAAGTGGGCAGGTTAGGGACAGGTTCCCCATCTGTCAGGGACAGTGAAAGCGATAGGGAAAGGTTTCGGTGGAGTAGGGAGAAAGCAGGGCCCACGTCTACCTCTTCAGGAAGCCTTTGGGTTGAACCAGCCAGGCCACACTTTGCTTCTTTGTGGTCGGCAACAGGGAGTCTTCTGTCCACTGTCTATCTGCTGCTAAGTTGTAAATGGCACTGGACAGGTAAGCTTCCCGCTGGGCCTGTTTGTACTGTTAAATTGCTGTTCAAATGCAACGTTCTTTGCAAAACATTACTCTGAGTGTTTACTGCCTGCATCTACCCAACAAGCGTCTTGCAGCCAATCAGCTGCAGCACTGATTAGTCCATTCCGACAGCGGAGGAGTCCCACCGTCATAATAAAATGGCACAGCAGGGAGTATTCCTCCATCAACCTCACTTGTGTGGATGGGGGAATCCATTTGTTTTTTTTTCTATCAGCCAGCATCTATGGCCAGCCTCAGGTAGTTTAACTCCCTAGTGCCTACAAATACTGAAGTATCAGTCTTGGGTGTATTGGCCCTTTAAAAAGACTCCCTAATTGAGCAGAGTCTCTTTAAAGCCTACCCTTCAATTAACGTATACTCAATGTCTCCTCACTGCCCCGCCACTCATTGCACCATCTACTCTGACCAATATCTTCCTCTAGGAAAAAAATAACCCCAGAGAAAGTTCGGAGAGAGTCAGCCCACTTCCTCGTGACTCAGATGAGCCGTCGGAAAGTTGTGATGAGTTTGGCAGAACATGACTGACATCATCTTTACAATGACACGGCAATGCCCTTTGCTGATACATGTGATCACAATCTGTACATCTTCAGACTCCTCTGTGGCTTCTCTTATTGACAGCACTCAATTCCCTCGATGACATGAAAGGGAGCTCTCTGCAGCTTTAAAGCATATTGAATTACTCCCTGTGGGGGGAACATATCAAAAGACTCAGCTGCAGCAAAAGAGATGAGAAAACAAAGATTTATATTTATATGTGTAGATAGATAGATAGATAGATAGATAGATAGATAGATAGATAGATAGATAGATAGATAGATAGATAGATAGATAGATAGATAGATAGATAGATAGATAGATAGATAGATAGATAGATAGATAGATAGATAGATAGATATTAAAATGTGATAATATGTATATGAATAAAAGATGGATAAAAAGGATAGGTAGATAGTAAAATGGTTGTAGATACATATAAAGGGGTAGGACGAAAATATGGAAACACCAGGTAAAAGAAGGAAATTGTTACCTAATATGGTGTTGGACCGCTTTTGGCATCCAAGATGGCCTGAATTCTCCTGGGATTTGGCAAATATAAGTCTTGGATGGTGGATAATGGAATCTGATACCACTCTTCATGCAAAAATCGTCCCAGTTCCCACAGATATGCCGGAGGCGGAAAGAGAGCCCCAACCTTTTTCTCCAAAGTTGACCATAGTGGCTCTAACATATTGAGGTCCAGCGATTGCGACTACCAGGGCAAGTGCGAGACTTTGACTGCAAGCTCATCAAACAATAATTTGACAATACCAGCTGTGTGAATCAGAGTATTATGGTCTTGGTAAATGGCGCTGTCTTTGAGAAACAATGCCTGCACCATGGGGTGCACATGGTCAGCAAAAATTTACATAGTGTCTGGCAGTGACTCTACCTTTCAAGGTGATAATGGGGCCTGCAGATATGGCTGCCCAAACCATGATTGCGCTGCCACCGTGCTTTACCATTATCATAAAACAGTCCTGGTTGTAAGCTTGGGATGGTGTTCACCACACGTAAACACCTCCAGTGGTTGGGAACAGTGTGAAGCCCAATTCATTGTACCATATTACAGTCTTCCATTGATCGTCGTCCATGATTTTTGGGTGTTGCACTACTCTCTCCTCTTCTAAAGCACTACAATTAGTCACACATGACTCCGTATTACTAGCAGCGCACGCATGGAATGTCAAAAGTGAGGGTTACCACCTGATAGCTAGGTGTCTCATCACACAGCAGAAGCAAAGGAATGTGAGGAAAGGGGGGATAGCCTGTTTTAAGATGGCAGCAATAGGAGTTTAAAGCCCCCCCCATTGATTAATTTTAATGGGGGATTTGTGATAGGTCAAAAACGGTCAGCTTAGGTCATTTAAGGTCATTCAAGAAACTCCCAGGACCCCTATTTAAGCAGGAGGCTGAGGGGGGCCTTTGCCAGTCACCAGAGGGATATTTGAAGAGCGCCCCACTGATCTTGGCTGATTTTGTTTACAGTTTTAAAGTATTTATTAATTAAAAGAGTTATGATGAATTGGTAATGGTTTATACTTGTAGAAACCAATAAACAGGGCCGCGGCCATTATTAATCCAGTTTGGTGTGTCTAGTGTTCTTTACATGTTTGGAGTTTATGCCGCCTAACGCCCCATATTACATCACTTCTGCTTTCAATCCGAAACATGTCGTCACTTTCACACCTGCAAATCATGCAGTATTTCCATATTTTTGTACAATCCCTGTATATGAATATAGAAAGATAGAAATAAAGGATGGATGAGATAGATAGATAGATAGATTGATAGGTAGGTAGATAGATAGATAGATAGATAGATAGATAGATAGATAGATAGATAGATAGATAGATAGATAGATAGATAGATAGATAGATAGATAGATAGACCATAACTTGACCACCCACCTAATATTGAGTAGATCCCCTTTTTGCTGCCAAAACAGCCCCTTTTGTTACCAAAACTGCCCTGACCCGTCATGGACTCCACTAGATCTCTGAAGGTATGCTGTGGTATCTAGCACTAATCTGTCAGTAGCAAATCATTTAAGTCCTGTATATTGCAAAGTGGGGCCTCCATGGATCCAACTTGTTTTTCCACCACATCCCACAGATGCTCGATTGGATTGAGATCTAGAGAATTTGGAGGCCAAGTCAGCATATCCAACTTGTTGTGTTCCTTAAACCATTCTTGAACTATTTTTGCAGTGTGGCAGGTCACATTATCCTGCTGAAAGAGGCCACTACCATCAGGGAATACTGCTTCCATCAAGGGGTGTACTTGGTCAGCAACAATTTTTAGGTAGGCGGTACATGTCAAGTAACATCTACATGAATGGCAGGACCCAAGGTTTCTTAGCAGAACACTGCCCAAACCATCACACTGTCTCCACCAGCTTGCCTTCTTCTCATAGTGCATTCTGGTGCCATCTCTTCCCCAGGTAAGCGATGCACACTCACCCAGCCATCTACTGTACATGATATAAAAGATAATGTGATTCATCAGTCCAGATATGCTTTCCCTCTTGTCAGTAACCTTTCCCTGTCGCTAGTTCTGTCCCTATCAGCGGGGTACCTGTCCCTATTCTACCAACTTGCAAGCATGCACCAAACCTGTGCGCCAGGGCCTTAGGAAGACTCTGCCTGACCCAATATGGCTGTAGGAGTCCCATGGGATGGCAGCATCCAATGGTATAGCTTCCCCAGTGACCCAGGAAAGGAAACCATAGAGGAGAGTTGTTCCTCCTGACTTCCTCTCCAACAGCAGTGCCGCTGCAGACGAGCGCCACCTGCAGTGGAGAAAGTATGCTGCACCTGCCTGCAGATCTTTTTCCATTGCCCTGTGGTCCAGTTATGATGCTCAGGTGCACACTGTAGGCACCTTTGGCTGTGGACATGGGTCAGCATGGGCACCTTGACTGGTCTGTGGCCACGCAGGGCCATACACAACAAACTGCGATGCCCATTTTTTCTGTTTTCAACTCATCAACTTCAAGGACATGTTTACTTTCTGCCTAATAGATAGATAGATAGATTCCCATACCATTGGCTTTAATATGAAGGTGGAACCCCCTTTTAGCAATAATAGCCTCCACTTTTCCAGGAAGGCCTTTCACAAGATTTTGAAGCGTGTCTGTGCAAATTTGTGTTGTCAACCAAAATAACATTCGTTAGGTCAGTTACTGATGTTGGATGGGAAGACTTTGCTTGCAATTATTGTTCCAATTCATCCTAAAGGTGTTCAGCTAGCTAGGGAAGGAACCAGAACACCAATCCCCCTCACTATCGGAGAACCTGTCACACACTGTATGCCAGGTACCACGTTTCACTGACCGGCTGCCATAAATTCCCACCAGTCTAGAGTCACCCGAGGCAACAACTTTCCTGCTCCGACTCTCCTGACGAGTTAACCCTGCGTAGTGGCTTTCCCCCTGTGAGTGTTTTACAGGCTGTGTTCTTCTGATACGCCATGTTCCACCATGCCCCACTTTCAAAGACTACAGACCAAGTAGTACAGGTGTAAGACCAAGACTGGCAGAATCCATTGTTGGAGAGCCCTCTTAGGGCGGAAGGTGAACGTTGCTACAGGCTACATCTTTCTCTGTTATCCTTTCTTCCCATGCGGTCCTGTACTCTCTCCTTGAGCCCTAATACCAGGGTGGAGGGATGAACCCAAAAAGTACGAGTACCCAAAGCTTAACCCTTTTCAAGCCTGGGCAGCTTAGTCTAGTTTACTAGTAGTATACTTCCCTAGTAGGCACCTGCCTACAGGCCACCTAAGATAAGCACTAGTTGTAGTCAGAAATTTGACAAGAACCAACAAGAGCCTTTTGTTTGTGTCCATAGACTTAAATCAAAGTTGGGGATTTTGGTCTCTCCATATGGAGCCTGATTTTGATCCTAGGTTGCTCAGCTCCTGAAGAGACAAATCTTGGTGGTGGTACTTCAGCAGTATGCGATTTAAAAGGAAGGCCTTAAATAAGCATTTTAAGTAGAATTGAATACACATAATAAAGAAAATATATGTTATTCAAAAATATATGTTAGTATCTATACCAGTGTCTGTTTATGTGGCAAGTGCAGAAAGTTTCAGTACCTGCATATAAAACATTCATCCAATGCATTGATTTTGCACTTACTTCGGTGTGGTGACCATGCTTCAGCACTGTCTTACAGTTTGTGTCTGCTTTGCTCCATGAGCCGCGCCAATGTATCTAAACATGTTGTATGACAAAAGTGAGCAAGTCCAGTTTTCCTATAACTTTAATTCGTTTTTTGGCCCAAGCTGGCCAAACAAACTATTTCCTTTATAAGCGATGCAGCTATTGTAGCGCTGTATCATGCTGTAGTAGCATCAACTTCATACAGTATACTGTATAGCACTGTGTTTTGCCAGAAGTATGGAGACTTATATATATTATATATTCTAATCTAGGGTGGTCCTTACTTCTGCACACAATGCAGATTGTATGTAATGACGTAAAAAGCACCATTCTGCACAGGTGTAATAAAATCCCATGATGACGTACCCCCAAGGGTTGTACCTTTGACAGCCTGGGATCATTGGGTTGAATGATGCTGGGTGTCATTCAACAATGTACCAAAATTAAATTTTTGTCATTTTTTCTTTTTTTTTTTTTTACAGCTCTATTGTTTAAAGCCCAACAACCAACTCAATACCGGACACCTTTCACCAGACTATAATCTAAAAGGGGTCTGTAAGGTGGGGGGGGGGTGCTGATATACAGTAATGATAGCAGAGAGTAGCAATTATATCATGGGAAGAAGGCTGCTCCATCCCTGATACACTAAACAAAAGATATCTCCCATGGGACTTTGTTGCAGCAATAGAAATCACACAATTACAAGTTGGTGTATAAAAAGTAAAAAAAAACTTTTATTGAACAGGTTTAAAATTGACTAGTCTAGACACTTCACGTCCTGATCTTATACCATTCCTACAATATACATATACTGCAGGGATACATGGAATTATTAAAATAAATTGCATATCCACCAAGTCAACCCATTTCAACTTTAAATAAAGTCTTCATCAGGGATTAAGGAAGTGGAAGCAATCAAGGATATGAACGGGACTGGATGTCCAGACAGACAGATATTGGCTCAGTGGTGCAGACCACACAGGTCTCGGCCCAACCCAGACCTTAAGCCCCAGAGAAGATCAATGGCTATCAAGCAGAAGGCAACAGAGGTGGCTTGCTCCCATTCACTAATGGAAGAGTAAGAGGCCACCAAATATATGAATAGAGCTGGATGATAGATAACCGCAGCAAAAGGAAAACAATCTCCTATAAAGACATCCAGCATGGGTTGACAGCATGGACTCCACTGACTCTCATATAATGATGGTCTCTAATGGGGAGTGCTGACTGCTGATGTAATGGTTGGACAGCAACCATTGAATCAGTAAGCATCCCCCATTAGAGCCCCCCATTAACTCAAAGTCCCCTTATATATACCTCTATTAGATTTGAATCACTTTATATTCACACCCCCCCCCCTTTAGAGACTGCCCCCCATTAGCTCAGAGTCCCCTTATTTCAGCGCCCCCATCCCCCCCATAGAGACCTCCATAGAGAGAGACAAAGACGTCCCCATAGTGTCCATTCCTTACCAGGGAGTAGGGACTGTCACTAGAGCAACTGCAAAGAAGAAGCTGGGAGGTGGATTGGCTTTCGGAAAATCCCATGCGTTCATCTGAAAAAGCATCACTGGTTGCTAGGTCCTAGCAAAGCTGAGCATTCACAGGCTGGCAGCAGCTGCGCACACAGGGAGGGGGGTGCGAGGGTGGGAGAAAGCGCACAGCAGTGAAGCAGGATTCATTATCTCTGCATTGAAGGATACCCTCCACTGAGTTTCCACACTGGCTCCAGTCATCCATCCCCAGGACAGATACCTGATGGTTGGGACTGGAGGTATGCTGCTATGTCAAGGTCTCAGGAGGACAGAAACCCAGGAAACAAGTGTCAAAACCCGGACTGTCCAGGTCATTCCCATACAGGTGGCAATCCTATATGAAGCTGATGCTACCACAGCATGATACAGCGCTGACAGTGGCTGCATCATTTAGTAAAGGAAATTGTTAATTTGGGCCAGCTATCTAAAATGATAGGAAAGCTGGACTTTAAAGATTGTGTGTACTTTTATGCATAATTAGTGATCCGATGCATTTAGAATTATACATGCATATCCTCAGTTGCTCTTTAAATAATGAGTTATACAAAATAATGGTTAATCCAACACGTTTCAGAGGTTACAAAATTCCCCTTCTTCGGGGCTAACATGTGCGAAAGAATATATTCAGTGTTACATTCAGTCCATTCAGTTCATCCAATGGACATGAATTAATACAAATAAGTATAAAACTGTATAAAGTAATACAAATAATAAGGTTGGTGTTCAAAGAGGTTTATTTCTGGAAAGGAACAGACATTGAATTGATTAAAAATGAATAAGCTAGATATACTGGTAACTAAGTAATAAAGTATTTGTTTGCTATCATATTCATATTCAGGCCCCATTCACACTAGGATGCGCAAAAGCGGGAGTCGCGTTTACCTGCTTTTTTTGCGGTTTTTATGCTACATGAATAGGGCAGCCCATTAATTGTCATGGGCCTTCCTACATGTGAAAAACACGCCAAAGTAGCACATGCAGCTTTTTGGACCTTGTGCTTCATGTGTTTTTAACCATGCATTTGTCCACATGGAAGGATGCACATTTGCTTGCTCGTTTGGGTTGCCATTAACAATGAATGGCACTCTAAGGGCTCATTTACACTTGCTTCTGTGATGCTTTTTTGAAGCTTTAATGAAGCTTGGAAAATGCCCTGTGTGTGTTGATTTTTTTTTTTTTAAAGCTAGCTCATGAGTATCCTTGTTCAGCAGATCCCCAGCTTATTCCTACCCTCGTTCAGCAGATCCCCTGCTCAGTAGTACCACCATCTCTGACGATGTCCCACTCAGTAGTACCCCCAGTTTTGCTGATCCCCCATTAAGTAGTTACCCCCAGCTCTGTGGATCCCCTGCTCAGTAGTAACCCCAAGTTCTACTGATCCTCTGGTTTTCTGATCCTCCTCTCTTTCTGGTCCCCTCTCACCCACCCCCCCCCCCCCCCACTATATTGCCATAGCTCCCAACTGTCCCTGATTTCGAGGGACTGTCCCTGATTTGGAGCAATGTCCCTCTGTCCCTCATTCCTCCTCATTTGTCCCTCATTTTGGTCTGATCTATATAGTTGTATAAAAAAAATTCACGTTTTATCTTTCAAAAAGTGTTTTCCAGTGCTAAACCTTTCATCCAATTTCTAAATTGTACATTTTAAAAGCCAATATAAAGGAATAGTAGTGGTAAAAAAAAAAGCACTTGTGGATTTAATTAACCTTTTTTTGGGGGTTAATTCTCCTTTAAGGGGGTGTGGCAGGGGGCGTGTCTTATGCCTACATATGTTTGTTAGTAGGTGTCCCTCATTCCTATCTCAAAATGTTGGGCGGTATGTATTGCTCCAATGCTGAGCACCACATCTGCTAGTTTCTCCTGCTCCAGTCCCCCAGCTCTGATGATTCTCTGCCACTTAATCCTCAGTCTCCAGTCCCATTCACCTTCCGCTATAGCATTGCCATCTTGCACACAATGTGTGCAATCTGCTAGTTGCTCTGCTCCAGTCTGGGCCTCGCTCACCTTCCTGCTGTTCCATGGTGCACACCTAAGGTTGCCACCTCATCCCTTTAAACCTGAACACATATGAGTTACTCAGGTTCTGAGGCTAATTTAATGCAGATAAGGCACCAAGTGAGTATAATTACCACCTTAATCAACCACAGAACCTGTGTAATTCATATGTGTTTGGGTTTAAAGGGATCATGTGGCAACCCTATGCACACCGATGTAGTCTGCATCAGACACTCCCAGTATATATAAACATGAAGCGGAAGTGACTGCTGACTGATGACGTCTTTCCAGTTTGCTTGTTGGTTTTCCAGTGTATCCTGGGATATCTTATACATTGCAATACCTCCAAAACAAAGTGAAGCTAATGCTGAAGAAAAGCCCCTCAAAAGCTGCAGGTGCAGAGGCTTTGGAAATTCTTTGAAGCACCAAGAAAGCGACATGGGGTATAATTTTTGACACAAAGTAAATGCAATGTGTGAACAGGACTGTAAGCTTACCACTTTATTTAGTGACAGGGGTTTTAATTGGCATTCAGAGTGCTTTAACCACTTCAATACCAGGCACTTAGACACCTTCCCGCCCAGCCCAATTTTCAGCTTTCAGCGCTGTCACAATTTGAATGACAATTGCGCGGTCATGCTACACTGTACTCAAACAATTTTTTATCATTTTGTTCCCACAAATAGAGCTTTCTTTTGGTGGTATTTGATCACCTCTGCGGTTTTTATTTTTTGCGCAACAAATAAAAAAAGACCGAAAATTTTGAAAAAAAACACGTTTTTCTTTGTTTCTGTTAAAAATTTTTGTAAATGAGTATGTTTTCTTCTTCAATGACGGGCACTGATATGGCTGCACTGACGGGCACTGATACGGCGGCACTGATGGGCACCGATGAGGTGGCACTGATGAGGTGGCACTGAAGGGCACTGATGATGGGCACTGATAGGCGGCACTGATGCGCACTGATAGGTGGCACTAATGGGCACTGATAGGCGGCACTGATGCGCACTGATAGGTGGCACTAATGGGCACTGATAGGTGGCACTGGTAGGTGGCACTGATGGGCACTGATAGGTGGCACCGATGGGCACTGATAGGCGGCACTGATGGGCACTCGTAGGTGGCATTGATGGGCACTCGTAGGTGGCGTTGATGGGTAGTTATGGGTGGCACTGATAGTTGGCACTGATTGGCACAGATTTGGCACTGACTGGGCACATGTGGATGGCCATGGGGTACATACCTGGCCATCCACATGTTTCCCTTCCCTGGTGGTCCTAGTGGCGATCCCTGGTGGTCCAGTGTGGTGATCTGCGGGGGGGCTGTGCTGATAAACAATCAGCGCAGACCCCCCCTGCCAGGAGAGCCGCCGATCGGCTCTCCTCTACTCGCGTCTGTCAGACACGAGTGAGGAAGAGCCGATCAACGGCTCTTCCTATTGACAGCGTGATCAGCCGTGATTGGACACGGCTGATCACGTGGTAAAGAGCCTCCGCCCGAGGCTCTTTACCAAGATCGGTGTAGCGGTGTGTCAGACTGACACACCGATCCACCGATCGCCGCGATGCGCGCCCCTGCGGGCACGCGGCGGCATGTTATCCTGAAGGACGTCATATGACGCCCAGTCAGGATAACTGAACCACCGCCCGGCTGTCAATCCGCTATAGGCCGGGCGGGAAGTGGTTAAAAAAGCGTGCCCAATGCCACATTTTGAAGTACACACCACCAAATCTAGAACCTCCAACCTTTATCTATGTTCCCTTCCAATTCTCCTGTAAGCAAACTCCCACACTTTCCATAACCCCGGTAATACAGGCTGACATTCTGTAGGCTGGCACGGTTCTCTAGCTTCTACAACTCGAGGCCCAGCCTGCACAATCCCTCCAAACCGCTTCTGTTTGACTTCATTACTTGGTGGTTAAAGTGCCAGGAGCTCCGGGCACACCGTGCGTCAGTCATCACATTCCTAATATTCTCCATAAAGGATGATTTATGATGTGCCTGGAGCTTTGCAAAGATAATATAAAGAAAATATTCTGCAAGTGTTTGATAAATATACGGAGCAGAACTCGGAGATTCAGCCCAAAAATTCTGCTGCCCCACAGATTATTTTCTCAGGAAGATCAGAGAGTCGAAGTGCACAGACATGGCGGTCTGTGAGCAAGCGGAACCTTAGACATACCATAAAAAAAGATTTGCAGAAGGCGGCTGTTATCAATCTCTTGGCAAAGAATCAGTACAGTTAAAGTTATGCACAGTACATATATAACACCCTATAGATTCATAGTATAGTATACAGTATGTCCAGCAAAAACGCTTTTTATGTTTGGATAGAGTGGAGAAGGATTAGAACCGCTATGAGGTTTTAGATGCTATCATGGGCCACTCTTAGGAAGATTTCTACTCACTTCCTATCCTGGTGACCATGGTGGTAGAAGACAAGAAAGTAAGGGGAAATCTCCAACAGCTAAATATTTTTTTCAGTTTTTCGAGGTGCAATGCACATACTCTAAACCAGCCTTTCTCAAACCTTTTAACACAAAGGAGCCCTTTAAATAACTGTCCGGTCTCAGGAAACCTCTGCTAAAAATTACTATATCTACAACTTGTGATACATTAGTATGATGTCATGGAAAAGAATGCTCCTTTCTCCTGTGGTCATGGGAAAGAATCACCCCCTTATGCCCCGTACACACGGTCGGATTTTCCGACGGAAAATGTGTGATAGGACCTTGTTGTCGGAAATTCCGACCGTGTGTAGGCTCCATCACACATTTTCCATCGGATTTTCCGACACACAAAGTTTGAGAGCAGGATATAAAATTTTCAGACAGCAAAATCCGTTTTCGGAAATTCCGATCGTGTGTACACAAATCCGACGGACAAAGTGCCACGCATGCTCAGAATAAATAAAGAGATGAAAGCTATTGGCCACTGCCCCGTTTATAGTCCCGATGTACGTGTTTTACGTCACTGCGTTCAGAACGATCGGATTTTCTGACAACTTTGTGTGACCGTGTGTATGCAAGACAAGTTTGAGCCAACATCCGTCGGAAAAAATCCTAGGATTTTGTTGTCGGAATGTCCGAACAAAGTCCGACCGTGTGTACGGGGCAGTACAGATAGCTAAAAAGATCAGTGATGTCAGTGCTTCAGAAGTCAGAGTCAGAACCTGAGAGGCTAAAATTTCTCATTGCTCAAGGAACCCCTAGCAACCTCTGGAGGAGGCCTAGAGTTCCATGGAAACCTAGTTGAGTAGCCCTGCTTTAAAGTAACACCAGGTGAAAAAATAAAAGTGAGCATACAAGAAGTAAACCACCAAAAAATTGCACAGGGTATAGACATGGTCCTCCCACAATGAGAACACCCTATCCCTGAATCCTTAGGGTGTAAGGTGCCTGACAGGGACTGGGGTACTCGTGGTCTACCCTGCTAAGACCAGGCCCATTCTTCAGGGGACCTGCTGATGCCAGGTCCACCCAAGAACTAGGTGTGGCTCCCCCAAAGGGAGACCTCATTGGAGGGGGAGAACCTGACCAAAAGGCCACGTATCCTCCCCCAAGACATTCAGGGCAAGTCCGAGGACTTACACCCTACTAGTCAAAGTAAAGTGCATGTGCTGTGCAAAAAGTGTAAAAATACATTTCTTTTTTTAGTTAACAAAGGGAAGGCTGGAACACCATCAGATTTGTATTTCCATATTTCTCTAATTTCCTGTCTTGTGAAACCCTTGTCACTGTGATAATAAGTGAGAGAAATCCTCCCTAATGAAGTCTTTGGATAGCAGATAGTGTTTATATTTCTGCAACACCAGGAATCTGTCATTTAATGACGATAGGGTGGTGGGTTAGCATCATTGGGTGTCGTGATTGAAGAGGATTTACATAGCTGGATGCTATAATTTAGGGTGATTGATGTTCATTGGAGCACATTATGGACATTGTTTATATTAAATGTATTTTTTTCTGTAATGGAAATAAAAGATTTTGTCATGGTGTTGATGTGTTGAATTACATATAGTTCTTAGTGGAAACGGGTAAGGGGTTATGTAATGTAATGTACCCATGTACTCATTTCCCTAGTTGGGGTTAGATATCTGGAGGCCCTCTTATCATAAAGGGGTCTTCCACATTCTTATAAGCCCCCATCACACATACAAACACACACAGTCACACACTAATTCCCACATCTTTTTTTGGGGTACAGGATACGGGAAAGATGCCATTGTCCCTCAACATTCAGACAAGGTGCCTTTCAAGGGGAGGAGCCTTTGGAACCCCCCTTGTAAGATACTTCCCTCCCCCCTAATGTTGAAAGACATGTGGCCTGTTATAGTAAAGAAAGGGGGATGCTCATTCGATGCCCGCCCTTTCCTGATCACTGAGGCTGCTTGCCTGGATAAGGGACTGGGTGGACTTTCGGGGAGGAAGCCCATGCCATTTTTTATTTATTATTTTTAAATAAATATGTACTCTCATTTTTAAAGGACTACTTTTGTACTGTTCTCTAACACCACGTGCAGCTTTAAGGCAAGCTCCAAGCATAATATTTAGAGAATTTGTGGATTTTCAATGTTGCCCTTTAAGCCACATGAAGAGACCCTCTCCCCACCGAACGGTCGTTTTTTTCAATTTTATTTTTGCTTTAGTACATATGCCCCCATGGCAATGCCCAGCTACCCCTGCTCTTTTTTCCCCAACCAAAGATTGCCTATTAGCCTTGAAATAGGCCAGAAAAAAAATAGTTTTGTCTCCCATAGACTTTGATGGGCACTAAGTTTGAAGCCTGCAGGCTTCCCACTGGGCTCACTGAACCTGGCTCATACCAAACCTATCCAGGGTTCTCTCAGAACTACATTTTTTCTGAGACAACAATGAGAGGAAAACAACAGTGTAAATGATTTCTTTCAGAATGACCCGGGTGTGAAGAATTTCGATTAGGCACACATTGGGAGAAAAGCAGGAAACCTGGTTAGACTGGAAGCGTCAGCTTTTGTCATGGATAGGTGGAGTTGGGAACTGAATTTTATGGCCAGCAAACACACAGGAGCAGGGAGTGAAGGGCCACATTACCTGTACCTCTATGAAGCTGAAGTATTTTATATTGCTTCCACTGAAAAAGTGTTAGTGGAACCCTTGACCAGAGGTATGAAAATAGGTGGGACTTGAGATCAAAATTTACAAGACATTTCTCTATATACCAGGGTATCCTCAAGGGTTCCCAGAAAAGTCTGAGGAATATAGAAAGCACAGGAGAGAGCAATGGAGCATGAGTCCAGGAGATTTTTATTGAACATGACACCTCACACCTCCTCCAGCCTGACTAGTGGCCTAGAACAACTAATAATACATTGTCAAGGCGGGGGCTGCACTGATGTGGACCTTCTAGCTACATTGTGTGGGTTACTCCAAGGAGAGAGAATGGGCTTACCCAAAAAGTTTAGGCCAACAGCCGGTTCACAGTAAAGCAGGGCACCACAAGCAGATCATAACTAAGATTAGGATCAGGACTTGCAGAAGTAGGCCAACGGCTCCAAGTGGGAGCAGGTAAAGTGTGATAGAGTCTAGGTGTCAGTTCATATTCACCAGAGCTCATGACCGTGGAGATGGATTTTGCTGCATGTTGACCCCAAGTTGCAATCCCCACGTTTATCTACTTTGGGACGATGGTACCAGGAAGTTGATCTGAAGCAGGAAGGTACACTGCAGTGACAATCCAGAAGACAGAGTTGTTTTAAGACACCATAGAGAAGGTAGAGAACAGAGTTCAGGTCCAGCAGTGGGCTTGTGTAACCAAGGATGAAGCCAAGGGTCAGGACATGTAGCAGACTCGAATAGCCAGGAACAAAGCTAGAGGTCAGTACATGGGGATTAATGGTAGAAGGTAGGCATGATATCAGGCAGGTATAGGGCTTGGCCGCTATCTTGCAAAAGTGGTGCTTATGCAGTGAGCCAGGAGCTGCTCTGAGTTTAAGGCCGGGTTCACACCTGTGCGGCCGCGCGGGCCACGGTTTGCATGGGTATGAGAGTCTATTTATTTGAATAAGCTGCCATGCCCCGCACACAGGAAAAAAGTCCCTGCACTATTTTTGAAATCGCAACTATGATTTCCAGTGCAGGCAGCGTGCCATTAGTATGCCTGCCTGAGAGTCACAAATTTCTCTGTGTGGGTGGTTGCAACGTGCCATTATTATTATTATTAATTATTAGATAATCACCTGAATGACCGCAACATACAGGGATATACAATGTAATACTGACATATAATCACACACATAGGTTGGACTTGATGGACTTGTGTCTTTTTTCAACCTCACCTACTATGTAACTATGTAAGTTCTTGCTGAAGGAGAGGTGCAGGCTGTCCGATATTTACAGAATTCTACAAAATGTTTATGGAGATGACACCATTGACAAGAGTCAAAAATGAGAAGACATTGTTCTTGTCAATGGTGTCCTCTCCATAAACATTATGTAGCCTTCTGTGGATGTCAGACAGCCTTCACCTCTCCTTCGTCAAGAACTCAATTGCGGCATGTCTGCTTGGAATCCATTATTTACCTGCAATTTAAAAGAAAAGGATGAAGAAGAGTTACTGAAGATAAGGAGTTACTTTACCAACAAGAAATTTGCATGACCTATGTACTGTAAGTTAATAAAAAAGTTATGCTCACTTTTGCATTACTTTTGGTACAGTCCTCATATACTGTATCTATATCTATATCTATATAGATATATACACACACTATTGTCAAAAGTATTGGGGCACCTGCCTTTACACGCACATGAACTTTAATGGCACCCCAGTCTTAGCAAGGTCCTTAAAGACATGGATGTGCTAGTTTGGGGTGGAGGAACTTGACTGGCTTGCACAGAGTCCTGACCTCATCCCGACAGAACACCTTTCGGATAAATTAAAGCGGAGACTGCGAGCCAGGCCTTCTCATCAGACCTCACAAGCTTCTAGAAGAATGGTCAAACATTCCCATAGACACACTCCTAAACCTTGTGGACAGCCTTCCCAGAAGAGTTGAAGCTGTTATAGCTGCAAAGGGTGGGCCAACTCAATATTGAACCCTACGGACTAAGACTGGGATGCCATTAAATTTCATGTGCTTGTAAAGGTAGGTGTCCCAATACTTTTGGTGATATAGTATATATATGTGTGTGTGTGTGTGTGTGTGTGTGTGTGTGTGTGTGTGTGTGTATTGTTCAGTCACGTCCAACCTTTGACAATTCTAGGAGCCAGCTCTCTGAACACCAAGAGAATTTTTCCAAAGAATTTCTTGGCAATTTTTTTACAAGATAGGTTGCTGGGTCTTTCCTCAATTATTCAGCTTGGGACCAGCATACCAAATGCAACATGTGCATAGCAAATTTGTACACACATACTGTACTAGGGCTAATTTTGACAGAAGCCAGTTAACCTACCACCATGTGTTAGGAGTATCAGTGGAAACCAGAGTACTCATAGGAAACCCATTTAATCTTATCGCTGTGTTCTCTTTTCTGCAGGTATAATGTAAAGGGATAAAAACATTTGGAAAATGATCACTCATTAATATTCATGATGCCACACACATGTCATGAATCAGGCAATGCACAACCATGCTCCCATCCTTGGTGAGTCACATGTATACCTACTGTTGTGGGGAACATCTTTGGTAAATCTATTGAAAAGTTAACAGCCGTCGTGTGGAAGTAGAAGCAAAACAAAAATAAAATTTGTGCAGGCACCAGGCACAGTTTAAACAGCCTTCAGTGGAGTGAGTAGGTGTCTTTCAAACACTGTTACCATGCCCATGCAGGCAAAGTCACAAAGTACACTCTACCCCACCTGACCCGCTTTTACTCACCTTGTCAGCAACTTCTCGACACTCCTTTATCCTTTGCAGCCCACATTAGAATGAATGGTGTTGGCGACCAAGGGAAGCAGTAACGTTACTTGCTTGTCATGTGGTAGTGCTCAGACCTAGTGATTGGCTGCTAGACCAAAGCACTGTCAAAGAGACGAAGGTCCCAGCATTGTCGTCCGAGGATAGAGAGTGTGTCAGAACTACAAAACACCCTCCCAGTCCTTTAGGCTAGGCTTACATTTATACAGGTTGTGGTTGATGCGTTTTTTTTTAAGCATTTTGCGGTGCGTTCTGCATTTTTTGAACATGCAATTTTTTAATGCATTTTTTAGATGTTTTTGATGCTTTTTGCTTTTTTTTGCTAATGGGAAAGAAGAACAGTTCTGTTCATGTAGTGTGACTTTGATGTGACTTTGCACTCTCTGGCACTCAAGTAGCATTAAAAGTCACATCAGAGTAGCATCAAAGTAGTGCAGGAACCTTTATCTGTCCAAAGTTGCATTTTAGGGTTAGGTTTAAGGGCTAGGATTAGGGTTAAATGTTAGGGTTAAGACCTAGGGCTAGGGTTAAATGCTAGGGTTAGGGTTAAATGTCAGGGTAAGGGCTAGTGTTAGGGTTAGGGTAGGGGCTAGGGCAAGTATTAAGTGTTAGGGTAAGGGCTAAGGTTAGGGTTACATTTTAGGGTTAGAGTTAGGTGTTAGGGTTAGAGTTAAGGGCTAAATGTTAGGGTTAGAGTAAGGGCTAGGGCTAGTATTAAGTGTTAGGGTTAGAGTTAAGGGCTAGGGTTAGAGTTAAATATTAGGGTAAGAGCTAGGGTTAGGGGCTAGAGTTAGGGTTAAATGATAGGGTTAGGGTGAAAGTTAAGGTTAGGGTTAGCGGTAATCATTAGGGTTGGGGTAGTGGTAATTGTTAGGATTAGCATTCTAACCCTAACAATTACCACTACCCCTCACCCTAACATTTAACCATAACCTTAACCCTAACCCTTAAGCCTAGCCCTTAACCCTAGCCCTTAACCCTAACCCTAAACCCTAACATTTAACCCTAACCCTAGTCCTTAACCCTAACTCTAACATATAACCCTAACCCTAGCCCTTCACCTTAACACTAACATTTGACCCTAACCCTTAACCTAACCTTAGCCCTTAACATTAACATGCGACTGGGCACAAGGCTTCTGCACTAATTTGATGCTACTTGAGTGCCTGAGAGTGCAAAGTCCCATTAAAGTTGCATCAAAGTTGCACTACATGAGCAGAACTGTCATACTTTCCTATTAACAAAAAAGCTCATTAAAAAAATGCATCAAAAACACATAAAAAATGCAACACTTGCAGTTTTAATGCTGGTCCTTTGAAGTCTAATACATGCAAAACGCAATCTGCTGCGGGAAAAAAAAAATTCCTTACCCCTTCCAAAAATGCAGCAGCTGGAAAACACATAGATGTGACTGTGTCCATTAGGAAACCATCTTAATTGGTCTGTAATGCATTTCCGCAAAATGCTCTAAAAAATGCATAGATGTGAACCTAGCCTTACTCCATAACATGGCGAAGGGGTTCTACAGTCAACAGAGATATATGGGATTAAATATTAACACAGGAAGAGCACAGTAGGTACCAGCTCCCAAGAATTCTAGCAGGATCAACAGGTATTTTTTTTTTTTTTGCACTTAAGGGACAGATTTATTATTATTATTATTATTATTATTATACAGGATTTATATAGCGCCAACAGTTTGCTCAGCGCTTTACAACATGAGGGCAGACAGTACACTTACAATACAAATCAATACAGGAGGGATCAGAGGGCTCTGTTCGTTAGAGCTTACAATCTAGAGGGGAGGGTCAAGTGGAAACAAAAGGTGATAACTGTGGGGATGAGCTGATGGAGAAAATGAAAATACAGTTGTTAGGTGTGGGTAGGGTAGGCTTCTCTGAAGAGAAGGGTTTTCAGGGATCGTCTAAAAGCTAATAGAGTAGGAGATAAGCGGACAGATTGGGGTAAGGCATTCCATAGGATTGGAGAGGCTTTGGAAAAGTCCTGGAGGCGAGCATGGGAGGAGGTGACGAGGGAGCTAGAGAGCAGGAGGTCTTGAGAGGAACGAAGAGAACAAGTAGGTTGGTATTTAGAGACTAGGCTAGCGATGTAGCTGGGGGCTAAATTGTGGATGGCTTTGTACGTAGTTGTTAGTATTTTGAATTTAATTCTTTGGCTGAGCGGAAGCCAGTGGAGGGATTGACAGAGAGGGGTAGCAGAGACAGAGCGATTGGTAAGGTGGATGAGTCTGGCAGCAGCATTCATGATGGATTGAAGAGGTGATAGACTATGTAGAGGTAAACCAATGAGAAGGGAGTTGCAGTAGTTGAGGCAAAGGATAACCAGCGAGTGAATTAAGAGCTTTGTTGTGTCATTGGTTAGAAAGGGGCGTATTTTGGAGATGTTGAGGAGGTTGAGGCGGCAGGATTTGGACAGTGATTGGACGTGGTGCTTGAAGGAAAGTTCAGAGTCCAGGACTAAACCTAGAACCTTGGCATGTGGGGATGGGCTTATAGTTGTGCCATCGAGTTTAACCAAGAGATCAGGGGAAGGGGCATATGTGGGAGGAAAAATCATAAGTTCGGTTTTGGATAGATTTAGTTTGAGGAAGTGGTGTGACATCCAGACTGATATATCTGATAGTAAATTAGTGATATGTGAGGAGACAGAGGGAGTGAGCTGAGGGGTAGAGAAATAGATTTGGGTGTCGTCAGCGTAGAGGTGGTATTGGAAGCCATGGGGGGCTATCAGCTGACCCAGGGAGGAGGTGTAGATTGAAAATAGGAGAGGTCCAAGAACAGAACCTTGGGGGACCCCAACTGAGAAAGGAAGAGGAGAAGAGGAAGTAGAGTTGTAGGAAACACTAAAGGTGCGATTTTACAAACACCTTCAATTGTATATTAACCACATTGCTACAGCATTACTCATTTATGTGGCAGCAGGAATGGTGGACCCTAATGCCCAGCCACCACATATATGCATTGCTGTCTTGCTTTGGGGTACTCTCCATCTGCTCCCCCAGAACTGTGACCGAGCTTTCACAGACATCTCACAATCAAATACTGACTATCAGGAGCCAATAGGCCTGACTTGAAAACTTCAGCACTGTGCAACCAATCACAGTGTGGCAAGATCGTGACCAACTCTGGCCACCAGAATAAAGGGTTAAACAAATCAAAAAGGAACAAATAAGAAAAAAACATTGTTAGGGTGTAATAGACTTCATCCTCTGCAATTGGAAAGAGTTATTTACTGTAAGAGCTGTGAAAACGTGGTATAGTCTTTCACAGGAGTGGGTTTTGGCTGACCTTTGCTGTAAAACAGGTCTGAATTAAAACAGCTACTAATATTTATAAGCAACACTGCAAAATTCTTGATCCAGTTAGTATCCCATGGCCTCTGAGGATCAGGAAGGAAACTTTTTCCTGTTTTAACAAAATTGGCCCACTTTGCCTTCCTCCGCATCAGTCTAAGATGTGATGAAGAGCCAGATCATCCACAAGGAAGCCTCCTGTTATTTTAAAGAGAAAATAGAAATTATCAGAAAAAGCATTTCATCAGTGGAGGTGGAAGAAACATGCCCACCATATGCAGGGACCCGCTCAATGGCGTCCCTAGGGGGGGCTAGAGGGGGCCCTGAGCCCCCCAACATTATGCTGTGCCCCACCATGTGCCCACCCAATTAAAAATTTTTTTTTTTTTTTTTTTACAAAAAAATCAGTGTCTAAGAGGGAAAGAGTCCCCAGTCAGCTCCTGCGGGTGATTCCTCCCCCCTCCCTCTGCTCGCTGACACTGCATAATGCGAGCGCTCACACAATCACGGCCGCCCGATCTGCTCTTTCCCCTGCATCCTCATTGGCAGGGAGAAGAGCGAGTTGCAGGAAGGACTCCACCAGGACTCTCAGTTACTGAAAAAACAGACTGATTTCTCCCATCCTTAGGACAGGAGAACCAGCCTGCAAATTCCAAGAGATGCCAGACCAGAGCAGTCAATAGCAGGGGCAGGACAGCAAGAGGAGGCTGGGGGACCCCACAGTGGCAGAACACCAGGGCCCGGTGGCAAGACAACCTTTGCAACCCTGATAGTTCTCCCACTGCTTTGGATCCTTATATTTTCTTGGTATGCTGGTGACATATATCTCTTGTTTTCTGCCACCCGGGGGGGCCCCAATACAGTAGGAAGGGAGCTCACTGCAGAACATGTGAAAGGGCCGTTGTGGGGTCGTAGAAAAGGGCCCCAGGATAGATATATATATATATATATATATATATATATATATATATATATATATATATAATTGCATTTTATAGTTCCCCCCTACTTTTGTCCCTGTCCCCTCATGTGCCCCCCCTAAATATGAAAGCTGGAGACGCCACTGGACCCGCTTCTCAGGTATTTTATTCGGTGACTCCAGAAGATATTAAAATCATCCTCAAGTCTCTCAGAGCCTCGTCCTCATCACTTGATCCCTGCATTGCGCAGTTGGTTAAGGACTCCTCAGATTCTCTGGCTCCTTTTATTGCAGACATTTTCAGTATGTCTTTTGCTACCGGTGCCATTCCATGTATTCTGAAGCAGGCGGTGGTTATACCCTTGCTAAAGAAAGCGCACCGTGTTGAGCAACAATCGCCTTATTTCCACCCTGCCGTCTTTGGCAAAAATCATGGAGCGAGCTGCGGTATGGCAACTTCAACCTCACCTGCAGTCTAATAAAATTTTTGATGACTTCCAGTCAGGATTTCGTCCTGGGAGAGGCTCAGAAACAGCCCTGGTAAAAGTCCAGGACGACCTACTCTGGGCCTTGGATGAGAATGAAGCTTCGGCCTTGGTACTTCTGGATCTGTCGGCAGCTTTTGATACCATTGACCACTCTATACCTGTGGATAGGTTGAAGATGGTGGCGGGAATGAATGATATAGCTCTGGCATGGGTAGCCTCGTTCCTGCGAGACAGGGTTTAGAGGGTAAAGTTGGGACCACTTTATTCCTCCGATAGCCCCCTGTCTTGCGGGGTCCCACAAGGATCATTCGCCGTCACAATCTCCCGTTCCATGTCTATGCTGACGACACCCAGATCTACTTCAAATTATCCAAGAAAGGGGAGGATCAGGTCATGTCTCCTGTCTGGAGGAAATCCAATTCTGTATGGGTGCCAATTATCTAAAGCTAAATGGCACCAAAACTGAATGCATCATCTTCAGTAACCAGGTGTATTCCAACCTGTTTCCGTCCTGGCAGGAATCTTTCAAACCTTTTCCGATTCCGGCCACTCAAGTCAGGGACCTGGGCATCATCTTTGACTCTAGGTTGAACCTGTGCCCTCAGGTAAATCAGGTGGTGAGTTCATGCCACTTCTACCTGAGACTACTGAGGTCGACTTTTCGCTATTTCGCAGACTCTGAAAAGATCGCCATGGTCAATGCCATTATCAGCAGTTGACTGGACTACTGTAATGCCCTGTATCTGGGTTTGCCTGCTTGTACCATCTACAAGCTCCAGTTGATTCAGAATGCCGCAGCAAGGTTACTGACAGGTGTTGGTCGCCGTGACCACATCACTCCATCCCTTAGAGCCCTGCATTGGCTGCCCGTGAAAGAACGGGTTCTCTTCAAAACTGGATGTCTTGTCCATAAGCCACTGCATGGACGTGGCCCAGAGTATCTGAAGGAAAAATTTGATATGTATGTGCCTTCACGATCCTTGAGATCGGCGAACCTGGCCATACTGAAGATTCCAAAATTTAAAAAGAAAACATGCGAAGGGAGGAGAACGAGTGAAGTACAAGGAGCTGAATTTTGGAACTCCTTGCCTCTGAAACTGAGACTTGAGAATGACTTTTTGAAATTCCGAAAGAAATTGAAAACCGTACTTTTTGTACAAGCTTTTGGAGTCACCTAATTTTAATTGGGTGTGATGGACAGACTCCCAGGCTTTTATTTTGTATGTTGCCATTCTGGTTTGTTGGTTCTTTTAAGACCTTTTAATGTCAATGTCCTTTTGTTTTGCGCATTGAGGCCTTCGGGTAAGACTGAGTAGGTTAAGCATTTTAATAAATAAATAAATAAATAGGCCGGAGCCTAGGGCCCATTGGATGTCCCATGGGGCCCAGCTATAACATTTCATACTCCTGCAGTAAATCGGGTTGGGAGGGGGGACTCTGACCCATCCTTGAACGATGTTTGCTGATTGGACTACCGATGGCCTTTTTCTAGACCTTTCCAACTCAACAAGGCCCTTTAGATACCAACTGCCTACAAGTACATTCTGCCGGTCACCAACAGTTGTTATCTAAAGAGCCTTGTTGGGTAGGAAAGGTCTAGAAAAAGCCAGTTGGTGGTCTGTTTGACAGGGTCTCCTGTGAACATATGTTTAGTGTCAGAGTCATGTGGTTTAATGAACACCAATTGCTTTATTTCACCAGAAATCACTTTTTGTGGCTTTAACTTGCCATTTCTTCAATTCAGGATAATACAAAAATGTTTTTTTTCATTGCCGTATGAGTGGATGTGTGGACTGGGAAAGTAAAAATATTATATTATATTATTATTATATCACCCTGAATTGAAGAAGTGTCAATTTAAAGACAAGAAACACATGTTTTGGTAAAATAAAGCAATTTGATGTTCAGTAAACCAGATGACTCTGACCCATCCTTGACTAATGTTTGCCGATTGGACTGGAGTCAAACCCTGTCCCAATGCAGAATCATAGAAGTTGTCCTCTATGCCACTGAGGTCCCAATCCTGGATCCTTTCTGGAGGTTTCAGGCAGGTGTTGAATGTGTTAAGTAGGAAAGGTCTAGAAAAAGGCCATCGATGCTCTGATCATCCGATGCTCTGATCATCCGAAGCTCCCTTTAACATATGGGACCATAAATGGCCTTTTTCGAGGCCTTACCAACTCAATCCAACTCAATAAGACCCTTTAGATACCAACTGCCTACAAGTACATCTTTCCAGTCACCAACGGTTGGTATCTAAAGGGGCTTGTTGAGTAGGAAAGGTCTAGAAAAAGCCCATTCAGTGGTCCCATATGTTAAAAGGAGCTTCGGATGATCGGACCACTGATGGCCTTTTTCTAGACCTTGACTACTTAACAAATTCAAAACCCGCCTGAAAACCTCCATAGGGGAACCAGGATTGCAACCTTAGTGACATAGAGAACAACTTCTATGATTCTGCATGGGGACAGGGTTTGACTCAACCTGCGCCTAGGTAAAGTTGCGTGTCATTACCCCACAGGGTGGCCGCTACCTCTACAGAGGTAAGTTCTTTTTCTTTTTTTGTTCTATGACCAGACCTGCTAAGTGAATCCCCATCCTTGAGTCAACTAAGTGCTCTATAAGGCTCTAGCACTCAACCTTTGGCCCTTTGATGTTTAAAGTGTGGTCCTTGAGCCCCAGCAGTCAGTAAATGGAGCATTGATTTGCAAAGGGGGTTTTAATATTAATAAAGTCTAATGCCCCGACAACAAAACCGCAAACTTTTGTCTGAAGTGTGTTGGCTCCAACTTGTCCTGCATACACACGGTCACACAAATGTTTGTCAACAATTATGAACGTAGTGACGTACTAGACGTACTGCATGTTTTTTTTAGCTCTTTAGCACCACCCTTTGGGCTTCTTCTGCTAATTTCGTGTTAGTAGAAGTTTGGTGAGTGTTGATTTGCGCTTTTCTTTTTGCGTTTTTCATTTAGCACTTTTCAGTTCGCTTTTTAGTTTGTTTCTGAACGGCCGTTCATCAACCAGACATGTTGAGGAATCGGAGGAGATAACGTGTTATTTATTATTGGCCTTGGAGTTATTGCTTTGACATTCTTTTTAGGCTGAATAATAATGATTTGATTTGGTATATTTTCTATATTTTTGGATGCAGGTCTAATTCTATTTTTTATTTTTTTTAGTGCACAATAAAAAAATTGTGGAGAATAATACTTGGCTATGTGTTTTACTTCAAATGACCGTTTGGGAGTAGACAGTTACATTTTATAAAATACAATGTAAAATTGACAAGAGACACCAACATAGTTGTATCTTTGATCTTAAAAACTACGGGAAAATGGTGTTGTGGTAACTTGCCCAAAAAAAATGTAAAATGATATCACTAGAAAAAAAAAAGCCTTTGAAAATGTGTTTGCAACAACTCCATCATCAGTATCACCAGCAAAGCAGCTTCATTATTATCCCATTAAAGAAGAAGAATAGAATTGTGCGCTGCATTTGGAGATTTCATAATTTGCCGCGTCACAAATGTTAATTCTGCATTACGAACGCTAGTTTACAAGACCGACTGCTTCTGCTTCTGAGCATGCGTGGACTTTTGTGCGACGCACTTGTGTACACACGATCGGAAAGTCCGACAACAAAAGTTTGTTGGCGGAAAATTTGAGAACCTGCTAGCCAACATTTGTTGGCGGAAAGTCCAACAACAAATGTTCGATGGAGCTTACACACGGTCAGACTTTTCGCCATCAAGCTCACATCCAACATTTGTTGTCGGAAAATCCGATCGTGTGTACGCGGCATTATGGTTTCATGTAACATGTCCCTAGTCTCTATTTGTCTCCTATAGCATGACTTCAGTCTCCAACCACTCCTGAAGAACAACCTCTGACCATTTCCTCCAGAAGTCTTTGGTCTGTGACAGTTTTCTGTAGCATTACATGTAATAAATACCATATGTGGCCTTTTGGAGACATTGGGGGGTACAATTGAGGCCCCCCCTTTACCTTGCAAGTTGACAACCATTGCTATAAGGGCTTTCCCATCACCCTCTTTTCTTTTCCAGTGGACACCCCAAGCTCCCCCAGGGGCTGATAATGTAAATTATATAGATGGGGGGGGGGGGGGTTGGAGTTGGGGGAGCAAAACTGCTACCTTGCCAAGGGCCCCATTCTTCTGTTACCCGTTTTTGACTCTGTAGGCAGCATTGCATTGCTTACACATTTTTTTTCAGCTTGCCATAAAAAAACTTTGTTGCTCTGGGGCACCACAAACAGTCTTCATTTCAGGCACTTTGATCAGCAAGGCTGAACAGTGAGGTAGAGAGGCCGCAATATCATCCATTTATCTGTTTCTGCTCCAGAATCAGCTGGAATGTACTTATCTGATTCCCCCCACCCCCACATATCTCCCCCCCTAGAAATGGAATCTCATGGCAAAGCGTGCACAGGTAAAATTGATTTAGGAGATATTGATTTTTATGAGAGTCTTTTTTCTCAGACTGACAAGAAATACCTAGTGTCGGACCTGACATCTATTAGAGGAGCGCTGCGAAGCTGAATACAGATGACAGAGCGGAGTGGGGGTGGGGAGGAGGGGGGGTGCAACATAGATTTCCAATGAGACACTTACGTGTGCGCCACCGCAATGTCAACCTATCTGGGGCCGAAAAAAATAAATCGTAGCTGCGCTTAAAACGAGCGAATGCATTGTCTAAGAGGAGCAAGAGCGGAATTACTGCGACCATTGTTGTGTGTGAGTGCGTCTGTGTGTATGTATGTTTGTCCGAAAATGGATTACAAAACACTTTTATTGGTAAATGATTTTTATCTTTAAGATATAAAGAAGGAGTAAGAGAGGAGAAAGACGTGGGGGGAGAGAACGACCACAAAAATTTCAAACAGGGGATATAAATGATATTTATATACACAAACTTATACAGTATATATATATATATATATATATATATATATATATATATATATATATATATATATATATATATATATATACATATATATATATATACATATATGCATATATATATATATATATAAATATACAGTTAACATATACAATATATATATATATATATATACTGTATATATATATATATATATATATATATACACTGAGCAAAACTATATATATAATATATGTTATTATTATTATATAAAATTATAAACGCAACACTTTTGTGTTTGCCTCTATTTATCATGAGCTGAACGCAAAGATCTACGACTTTTTCCGACGGATGTTGGCTCAAACTTGTCTTGCATACACACGGTCACACAAAGTTGGTCGGAAATTCCAAACGTCAAGAGCGCAGTGACGTACAACACGTACGACGAACCGAGAAAAATGAAGTTCAATAGCTAGTGTGGCTCTTCTGCTTGATTCTGAGCATGCGTGGCACTTTGTGCGTCGTAATTGTCTACACACGATCGGAATTTACGCGAACGGATTTTGTTGTCGGAAAATTTTAGAGCCAGCTCTCAAACTTTGTGTGTCGGAAATTACGATGGAAAAAGTCCGATGGAGCCCGCACACGGTCGGAATTTCCGACAACAAGCTCCGATCTGACATTTTCCGTCGGAAAGTCCGATCGTATGTACAGGACATTAGTCTGTGTTAGTGAGCACTTCTCCTTTGCCGAGATAATCCATCCACCTCACTGGTGTGGCATATCAAGATGCTGATTAGACAGCATGATTATTGCACAGGTGTGCCTTAGGCCGGCCACAATAAAAGGCCACTCTAAAATGTGCAGTTTTATCACACAGCACAATGCCACAGATGTCGCAAGTTTTGAGGGAGCGTGCAATTGGCATGCTGACTGCAGGAATGTCCACCAGAGCTTTTGCCCTTGAATTGAATGTTCATTTCTCTACCATGAGCCGTCTCCAAAGGCGTTTCAGAGAATTTGGCAGTACATCCAACCGGCCTCACAACCGCAGACCACGTGTAACCACACCAGCCCAGGACCTCCACATCCAGCATCTTCACCTCCAAGATCGTCTGAGACCAGCCACCCGCACAGCTGCTGCAACAATCGGTTTGCATAACCAAAGAATTTCTGCACAATCTGTCAGAAACCGTCTTAGGGAAGCTCATCTTCATGCTCAACATCCTCATCAGGGTCTCCACCTGACTGCAGTTCATCGGCGTAACCGACTTGAGTGGGCAAATGCTCACATTCAATGGCGTCCGTCACTTTGGAGAGGTGTTCTCTTCACGGATGAATCTCGGTTTTCACTGTACAGGGCAGATGGCAGACATGCACAGGTAAAATTGTATGGCGTGTATGGCGTTGTGGATGGAGTGGCCCATGGTGGCGGTGGGGTTATGGTATGGGCAGGCGTATGCTATGGACAACGAACACAGGTGCATTTTATTGATGGCATTTTGAATGTACAGAGATACCGTGACGAGATCCTGAGGCCCATTGTTGTGCCATTCATACACGACCATCACCTCATGTTGCAGCATGATAATGCACGGCCTCATGTTGTAAGGATCTGTACACAATACCTGGAAGCTGAAAACATCCCAGTTCTTGCATGGCCAGCATACTCACCGGACATGTCACCCATTGAGCATGTTTGAGATGCTCTTGATCGGTGTATATGACAGCATGTTCCAGTTCCTGCCAATATCCAGCAACTTCGCACAGCCATTGAAGAGGAATGGACCAACATTCCACAGGCCACAATCAACAACCTGATCAGCTCTATGCAAAGGAGATGTGCTGCACTGTGTGAGGCAAATGGTGGTCACACCAGATACCGACTGTTTTTCAGACCCCCCCCCCCCCAATATTACAGCACATTTTAGAGTGGCCTTTTATTGTGGCCGACCTAAGGCACACCTGTGCAATAATCATGCTGTCTAATCAGCATCTTCATATGCCACACCTGTGAGGTGGATGGATTATCTCGGCAAAGGAGACGTGCTCACTAACACAGATTTAGACAGATTTGTGAACAATATTTGAGAGAAATAGGCCTTTTGTGTACATAGAAAAAGTCGTAGATTTTTGCGTTCAGCTCATGACAAATAGGGGCAAACACAAAAGTGTTGCGCTTATAATTTTGATCAGTATATATATATATATATATATATATATATATATATATACCATACATACCATACAGCTGTAACATACATATATGACACAGGCATACGCATGCAGAGCAACATTTAGTATATAGAGACACAATACACATACTCACTCTTACAGTGTTCACCTAAATTTGTTGCACATACAGGGCACACAAACATGCACACACACAGACGACCCATTTACACACACATACACAGATACAGAACACACATACATGCACAGGCACCGAGTACACATACATATAAACAGGACTCACATATACACACAGATACGCACACACACAGAGCACACATATACACACAGACACAGAACACTTGTATATATACAGAGAGACTCACACAGAGCTCATACACATAAATACAAGCACATAACTTACATACACACGCACACACACAGGGCCCATGCACATACACGTTTACACACACACACATATATACACATACATCGAGCACGCATACATACACATGCACACACACACACCACATGCATACACATAGATACACAGACATGACCCATGCATACACACACATATATATATACACACTGGCATACAGCACACATATATACACACCACATAGAAATAGACACACACCACGCACACGTGACAATGCATACACACACATATACACAGAGGCATACAGCACATATATATATACACACACATACACATAGACACGCACACATGACCCATGCACATACACACACATACAGCACACATATATTCACACACATACACATAGACACACACATTATACGCATAGACACACACACACATGGCCCATACGCACACATATATATGCACACACACAGATGCACACATGTCCCATGTACACACAAACACACACACACATATACGCACAGGCACAGAGCACACATATATACAAATGTGCACACACACGTAGGGCCCATGCACACACACATTTACACACAGAGCACACATAGCTACACACACACATATACACACATACACACCTGACCCATGCACACACACACATATATACACACACATGACTCATACACACACACATATACACACATGACTCATGCACACACACATATACACATATACACACATGACCCATGCACACACAAGCGCAGAGCAGATATATACACACACACTTGAGGGCTCATGGACACATATACACTCCTACACATACACAGATACAGAGCAGACATATATGCACACACATACACACACGTGCACAGGGCCCATGCACATACACAAATGCACAGAGCACACATACATACACAGGCACACACATACATGCAGGGCCCATGCGCACACACACACATATACGCACACACACCTACGCATACATACAAACACACACACACAGAGCAGACATATATATATATATATATATATATATATATATATATATATATATATATATATATATATATATATATATATATATATATATATATAACACACACACAGGGCCCATGCACATACACAAATGCACAGAGCACACACATATACACACAGGCACACACATATACACACAGGGCCCATGCACACACACACATTTACACACACACACAGTGCTCTCGGTCTCTCTTGTTCATTTGAATAGCTTTCAAGGTAGGAAAATGGAAATGTAGAGCTTTGCCCTCTATTCCTGCAGCAGCGTCCTGGCAACAGAGCAATTTTCTATCATCAGGGATAAATGGCATTGAACAGTACATTCTGATAAAAAGGAGAGAAAGGGAGGAAAAAAAGAGCCTTAGCCCGAGAAGCCCATGATTGCTGCCCTTCCTGTCTGTCATCCCTTTTACAAAATCCTCTGTTCCAAATCTGAGCCGCATGCTGTCACAGCTAATAACGTCTTCTGCCGACAAGAGGGGGGAAGCAGCCTCGCCGCACAATGTTCCCATTTATTAAATAGAGTGCTTATTCAAAAATTGCAAATATCTTTGTTTGGTTCACTGCAAATTAATACCAAGATCTAGGAAGTTACATGATGCAGCAATTATCAGTGTCACAGCCCCGGCTTCTACACAGAACGTGCGTCTATTGGAGCCGCTAGCCAGTGTCTGTGCTGAGGACACCAATAACATGGAGCGCTTCCAGGGGATAAAATGTGGGTGATGGCCGCCTCTACCCGGCCTGTGCGCCATTCCCTTTCCCTTCTTCTTCCTTCCACGCTCTCATCTCCCTCTCTCTCACATTCCGCCTTCTCCCTGCTTCTTCCATCTATCTATCTATGCCTTCTACACCCCTCTCTTCATTCTCTCTTTTATTTATCTTTCCTTCTTTCTGTCTCTCTCTCCTTCTCTCTCTGTCCATCCCCCTCGCTTTCTCTAAGTCCCCTTTCTCATCCTATCCACCCTTTCCCCCATTCTTCTCTCTCTCCCTATTTTTTCTTGTACTCAGTTCCTCTTTCTCTATGCCCATCCATTTCCCTTTGTTCCTTTTGCCTCTTTCTCTCCTTCTCCCTTTCTCCCTTTTTATTCTCTCTTCCTTTCTTTTTCCTTTATCTGTCCCCACTTTCACCCTCTCCTATTTCTCCTCTCTCCTTCCTCCACTTTCATTCTCCCCCTTCTAATTCTACTTTCTCTTTTTCTCTCTTTAATTTGGTCCTCTTTGTTTCTCCTCTCTCTTGTACCAGTTTCTATTCTCTCCTTTTTTTTCTCCACTTTCAACCTTTTTTCTCTAGTTCGCCTTTCTCTTTTACCCAATTTAATTCTCTCCTCTGTATTTTTCCTTTATTTTCCCCATTTTCATTCTCTCCTCTTTTTTTCTCCTCTCTCTTGTCCCCACTTTCATTATTTTTCTCTCTCTTCTCTTTTCTTTCTTTTACCCACTTGTATCCTTTCCTCTCTATTTCTTCTCCTCCTTGACCTTGACACTGCTTTTGTTCTCTCTCTATTTTTTTCTCTCTCCGTTCCCCACTTCCATCCTCTCCTCTCAATTTCTTCTCTTTCTTTTCCCGACTTATCTTCTCTCCTCTCAATTTCTCCTCTCTCTTTTCCCAAAGATCATTGTCTCCTCTCAAGTTCTCCTCTCTCTTTTCCTGACTTTCCTTCTCGCCTCTCAATTTCTCCTCTCTCTTTTCCCAAAGATCATTGTCTCCTCTCAAGTTCTCCTCTCTCTTTTCCTGACTTTCATTCTCTCCTCTCAATTTCCCCTCTCTCCTTTCCTCACTTTCATTCTCCCCTCAATTTCCACTCTCTCTTTTCCTCACTATTATTCTCCCCTCTATTTCTCCTCTCTTTTTTCTTCTCTTTCCTTCCCTCCTCTCAATTTCTCCTCTCTCCTTTCCACACTTTCATTCTCCCCTCTATTTCTCCTCTCTTTTTTCTCCTCTTTTATTCTGTCCCTTTTTTCTCTCTCTCCATTCCCCACTTTCATCCTCTCCTCTCAATTTCTCCTCTCTCTTTTCCCAAAGATCATCGTCTCCTCTCAAGTTCTCCTCTCTCTTTTCCTGACTTTCCTTCTCTCCTCTCAATTTCTCCTCTCTCTTTTCCCAAAGATCATTGTCTCCTGTCAAGTTCTCCTCTCTCATTTCCTGACTTTCCTTCTCTCCTCTCAATTTCTCCTCTCTCTTTTCCCAAAGATCATTGTCTCCTCTCAAGTTCTCCTCCCTCTTTTCCTGACTTTCATTCTCTCCTCTCAATTCCCCCTCCCTTCTTTCCTCACTTCCATTCTCCCCTAAATTTCCACTCTTTCTTTTCCTCACTATTATTCTCCCCTCTATTTCTCCTCTCTTTTTTCTCCTCTTTTCTTCCCTCCTCTCAATTTCTCCTCTCTCCTTTCCACATTTTCATTCTCCCCTCTATTTCTCCTCTCTTTTTTTCTCCTCTTTTATTCTGTCCTCTCTATTTCTCCTCTCTCTTTCAACCACTTTTGTTCTCTCCTCTTAATTTCTCCTATCTCCTTTCCTGATGTTCATTCTCTCCTCTCAATTTCTCCTCTCTCTTTTCTGCACTTTCATTCTCCCCTCTCTATTTATCCTCTCTTTTTTACCTCATTCATTTTCTCTTCCATTTTTCTCCTCTCTCCTTTCCACACTTTCATTCTCCCCTTTCTATTTCTGCTCTCTTTTTTCTCCTCTTTCATTCTTTCATCCTCTCAATTTCTCCTCTCTCTTTTCCTGACTTTTATTCTCTCCTCTCAATTTCCCCTCTCTCCTTTCCTCACTTTCGTTCTCTCCTCAATTTCCCCTCTCTCCTTTCTTCGCTTTCATTCTCCCCTTTCTATTTCTCCTCTCTTTTTTCTCCTCTTTCATTCTCTCCTCTCTATTTCTCCTCTGTCTTGTCCCTACTTTCATACTCTCTCTTCTTTTATTTCTCCTCTTCTTCTCCTACTTTCATTCTCTCCTCTCGATTTCTCCTGTCAACCTTCCTCACTTTCAATCCCGTCTCTCTATTTCTCCTCTCTCGTTCCCCCACTTTAATTTCCCTCCTCTTTATTTCTCCTTTCTTTTGTCCCTGCTTTCATTCTTTCTCATCTTTTTTTTCCTCTCTCTCCTTTCCCCACTTACATCCCCACTCTTTTCCCTACTTTTATTCTCTCCTCCATTTCTCCTCTCTCTCTCCCCCCCCCCACTTTTATTCTTTTCTCTCAATTCCTCCTCTCTTTTTTCCTCACTTTTCTTCCCTCCTCTCTATTTCTCCCCTATCTTGTCTCAGTTTCTCTTCTCTCTATTTCTCCTTTTTTTTCCCTCCACTTTCATTCTCTTTTCACTATTTCTTCAATCTTTTTTTCCCACTGTTTTTCTCTCCCTCCTTTTTTAATCTCTCTTGTCCTGTGTTCATTCTTTCCCCTCCGCTTCTCCCTTCCCCGCTTTCATTTTCCCCTCTCTGTTTCTCCTTTCTTTTCCCCTAATTTCATTCTCTCCTCTGTTTTTCTCTCTTCCTCATATTTCTCTCTCGTCTAGTTTATCTTCTCTTTCCTTTTTTTGCCCTTTTTCATCCTGCTTTTGTCTTTGTTTGTCTTTCTCCCTCCATCTTTCCTTTTGTCTCTTTGAACCAAGGCCCCCCCATACTGCACCCAATTCTGGCCGTACCTCCATACATGCATCACTTGCTGTAATGAAAAGGATGGGAACATGGAGGTGCTGGAATAAGTAGGCAGAGTTTTGGCCTGGGGGTTCATGTTTTGATTCAAACTTTTAGGATGGAAAACTTAGTAAGAAACTTTAACGTTATCTTCTTTTGGTGCCCTTGGTGGGCAGAGAAATATTTTCTATCTTTCCATATTTCCGTCTTTTGGGAGAAAGAGACAGAAACTCCAACGTGGGCATGTCTTTCCTGCAGCCCCCAAGAGATACAGCAACTGGAGCAACAAGGTGTGCCCATAACAAGAAAGTCAATAGATTGTGCTGAACAATCTCTTTAAAGTCAACCAAAAACCAAAGTTTAGGCCCCCATGTATCGGCACTCCAACTGTCCCAACACCTACCTTTCAAAGCACGGATTTCCATATCCTCCGAACTCAGGTCTCAGTTCTAGCCACGGTTAAGGACTCACCTAAACAACGCCAGCACACAAGAAGAGTTTCCAGGTCATGGATTGGTCCATTAGGCAAAGCTGTTGTACCATGTACTTGTGTTAAAAAGTATCCTGTTCTCTTTGTATTTCTTTACTTCTGTGAAACACCTGGTGATCCTACCAGTCCCCCGGCTTACCTATTTCAAAGTAGGGAAGGGTTAAAACCAGGTCAGTTCTCTTGCTGCTGTCTGAGTCCCATCAGAGAGATTCCCTTTACTTCCTGTCCCAGGGATGTAGCAGGAAGTGAGGTGAAATCCCCTCCTGGACAGTTGTCCCCGTTGGATGACATCCCAACAGTTTTTGTTCCAGTGACAATGGTCACTATGACACACCAAGAGCGAAGAAAGTGGAACGATACCACTGGGTGCATAGGGTTATCTTACTGGTATTGTTATCTTAAGGTATTAATGTTGGTTTAAATGATATGCTTCCTGGGCAGGCAGCTTCTGCACCCTAGAGCAGCCTTTCTCAAACTTTTTACCCCAAAGGAAACCCTTGCAATCATTTTCAGGTCCCAGGGAACCCCTGCTAAAGTAGTCCATTGGTGGTCTTTGGGAAATTGCCCCCTTTGCTGGTGGTGGACAGTGGGAAGAATGCTCTCTTTACAGACATGGCTCTAGCTATGCCAAGTGGTGTTGGACCTGGAACTATGCAGGCAGGCACCATCACATGATAGGTCATTTAGCCACAGCTCAAGGAACCCTTAGCCATCTCTGGAGGAACCCTAGGGTTCCACGGAACCCTGGTTGAGAATGGCTGCCCTAGAGGATCTCCACAGTCCATTTGGCCTGTAGTGTAGTATAATGAGATTTGAAATTGAAGCACCACACCACTGTTAAGAGGCCCAGATACAATTTCCATTAAAAGTCAGTCCAAAAATGTAGCTAATACGTTTCGGGGGGCCGAGTGCCCCTTCATCAGGGCTTAACTGGCAACATTGTGGGCAAACCAAAAGTGGACTGGACCTACAATTGTATTTTGTCCAGTGCCAGCCAAACAAGCTGCTGATAAGGCCTGTTCTTATAATTCACACTGGAAAAAATACAATTGTAGGTCCAGTTTATGTCTGGTTTGTTTACATTGTTGCCAAACAAGTCCTGATGAAGAGGGTGCTTGAGCCAATGAAATGCGTTGGCAAATTTTTAGGATTGTCCCCCTGACTTTTAACGGAATAAAGTTGTACCTGGCCCTCTTCTTAGCAGTGTTGTGGTGCTTCAATTTCAGTTCTCCTTACATTACACATAGAGTGAGATGGGGGTTCTAACCCTTCCCCACTCCATCCACAATAAGAAAAAAGTTTTGGCTAGAGATAAACTTTAAAACACACACGCAGATCATTCAAATCAAAAGCTGCAAGTTTAAAATGTGTTAAGACCTTCTGTAGTTTGCTCTTTTCTCTACAATTTTCTAATTACGTAGTAACAGAGGTTGAAGAAGACAAAAAGTAGATCAAATTCAACCATTAACCTCCCTGGCGGTTTTCCTGAGTGTGGCTCGGGGTTAAATTTTAGTACCATTAGCGGTAACCCCGAGCCACACTCGGGATTGCATTGTAGAATCCTGGTGCCGTGTACTTACCTTGTCACCAGGATCCTGAGATGTCCCCCCGTGGTGTCTGCGGGCTCTGTCCTCCGCCCGATGCTTTGTGTGCTGGGCTCCATTCCCTGCGAGCATCATGACCCATGGGGGTGGAGCCCGGCGGCAAACATAAAAAGTACACAAAATATAACACATACAGTACACTGTAATCTTACAGATTACATTACTGTATCAAATTATTTCACATCCCTTTTGCCCCTAGTGCTTTGTCCAGTGCCCTGCATGCATTTTTATATTATATATACTGTTCTTTCTGCCTGAAAACTTGAGATTGTCCATGGCAACCAAAAAGTGTCCCTTTACGTCAAAAGTGGTTTTAAACCAGCTAGAAAACAGCGATAATAAATTAGAACACTTGCAGAATTGAGCGATAGTGAATCGTGAGCAAATTAATTTTATTATTATTATATTATTATTTTTTATAATTATTTATAGTTATTTATTATATTATAATTTATGATTTTGTGTTTCGAACGTTATCATACCCGGGATGTCTACTAGACTCTTGTTTGGACAGATTTAAGTGTGTTATTACTAAGAATTACAGGCCTACAATATAAAACGCCAAATTTCTATGCAAAACAATGTACCGCTTTGAGAGTCAAAAATCTGACATAATCATACCGCCAGGGTGGTTAGTAGAAAAACTCCATAAACGGAACCCTATACCCACAGTAGATCCAGAAGAAGGCAAAAAAAAAAACCTTATAAAGCATGGTTAGATTTGCTCCAAAAGTAGAAAAACTTCCTTTCTGATCCCCTAAAGGTAGGGGTCCCCAAACTTTCTAAACATAGGGCCAATTTACTGTCTTTTAGACTTTAGGGGGCCAGACTGTGGCCAGTGGAAGTAAAAAAAAAAGTGCCCTGGCATCATTGGGAGTTAACGAAAAAACATAGCGCCTGAAGTCAGTAGGAAGAGGAATAGCACCCCATCATTGGTGTTAGTGGGAAGAATAAGTGCCCTATTGTTGGTGTCAGTGGGAGGAATTATGCCCTGTCGTTGTTGTCAGTAGAAGGAATGGTGCCACTTTGTTGGTGTCAGTGGGAGGAATAGTGCCTTCGAACAGTGGGGATAGTTGTGCCCCAAGGGCCAGATAAAACCAAGCAAAGGTCCAGTTCACATCTGGTTTGTTTATATTCTTGCCAATCAAGTCCTGATGAAGAGGGTTCTTGGGCCCATGAAACGCGTTGGCAACTTTTTAGGATTGTCCCCCAGACTTTTAACAGAATAAAGTTGTGTCTGGACCTCTTCTTAGCAGTGTTGTGGCGCTTCAATTTCAGTTCTCATTACATTACACAAAGAGTGAGATGGGGGTTCTAAGCCTTCCCCTCTCCATCCACAATAAAAAAAAAGATTTGGCTAGAGATAAACTTTAAAACACACACATAGATCATTCAAATCAAAAGCTACAAGTTTAAAATGCGTTAAGGCCTTCTGTAGTTTGCTCTTTTCTCTACACTTTTCTAATTACGTAGTAACAGAGGTTGAAAAAGACAAAAAAGTCCATCAAGTTCAACCATTAATAGAAAAACTCCATAAATAGAATCCTATACCCACAGTAGATCCAGAGGAAGAAAAAAAAACTTATAAAGCATTGTTAGATTTGCTCCAAAAGTAGAAAAACTTTATTTTTGATCCCCTAAAGGTAGGGGTCCCCAAACTTTCTAAACATAGGGCCAATTTACTGTCTTTTAGACTTTAGGGGGCCAGACTGTGGCCAGTGCAAGTAAAAAAAAAAGTGCCCTGGCATCATTGGAAGTTAACAAAAAAACACACAGCCCCTGAAGTCAGTAAGAAGAGGAATAGCACCCCATCATTGGTATTAGTGGGAGGAATAGTGCCCCCATCCTTGGTGTTAGTGGGAAGAATAAGTGTCCTATTGTTGGTGTCAGTGGGAGGAATTATGCCCTGTCGTTGGTGTCAGTAGAAGGAATGGTGCCACTTTGTTGGTGTCGGTGGGAGGAATAGTGCCTTCGAACAGTGGGGATAGCTGTGCCCCAAGGGCCAGATAAAAGCAAGCAAAGGGCCACATCTGGCAGTTTGGAGACCACTTCCCTAAGGCAATTGAAAAATTCTAAAAATGTGTAGCTTTTAACTGCGGTAGAACAGCCGTCCGTGTGAAAGGCGCCTAAATCTGTATAGGAAGAGCGATTCATGATGTGCAGTCCTTTATCTGGCCAGTCCACTTATGGATACACACTGGCCACTGGCCAAACCTCTCTCCTTGTTCCCCAATAACAATTTTGAGTAACCCCACTTACGTAATTTTAAGTGTAATAACATGTTTATAGTCAATTGTGCTAGTTACTTTTTTTTTTTTAGGATTCTTTTTATTGGGTTTTAGACTTGTAAATAGTGTGCTACTATATCATTTGTTTTTAGACAATTTAAGATAACTGGGTTTTTGTAATTAGTGTGCTATTTTATAATATATTATTTTAGCTAATGTGGGTTAGGCTAGAAGTTTTGGTCCTTCTGATTGGCCAGCTAAATGTTACAAAACGGAGAGCTGTGTGATAGAGTAACATTCACATCTTTATAGCAGTGTTTGTAGCTTTTATTGATATTTTAACTATATATATATATATATATATATATATATATATATATATATATATATATATATATATATATATATATATATATATATATATATATATATATATATATATATATATATATATATAGTTAAAATATCAATAAGAGCTACAAACACTGCTATAAAGATGTGAAAGTTACTATATTTATATATTTTATTTTTATTTTTTATATAATATAAATATATATATATATATATATATATATATATATATATATATATATATATATATATATATATATATATAAATATATATATAAATATATTTATATTATAACACATAAAAAAAGGTTTGAGTTATTTTGACGTGAAAACTACCCCACTCAGAGATCCTATAATAACTCTGTTCAGGATAGAAGATTAATGATCTCACATTAGTATTTTCAAACACTCTTTGCAGTCAATTAATAATTGCAATCATCACAAACGTTGAGCAAAACCAGACTGCTTTCTTTCCCCCTCCGTGACACAAGCCAGAGCCAAGTGACTCCCCCCCCCCCCACCCCATCATAGCCAACATGACAGGATCCTCCAGGTAGCACACCATGACCCCCCCCAACCATTCTTATAATATAGCGGGGGGCTTATTCTGGAAAAACAAGTCACGCAATTTATTGTGTTAAATCTTCCTAATAAATGTTATTTATTGGCTAAGGATTTGCGTACACGGGCGATTGTGGTTTGGTTGCTGACATGAGTTTGTGAAGCTCCTGGGAAGCGGCGTTTGAATTGTGAATTGGATTATACGGAATGATGTCACTGGAGTCTATTGATGGGTTGGATGTGTTGTGCTGTAAGTCCTGTTCTGATGCTTTTAAACTGCATAAGACAATGTGGATGTGGCCTTTTTCTGGCACTTTTTGTTTACATGTTAACAATCAGTATTTTTTGCTAGAAAATTTCTTAGAACCCCCAAAACATTATATATATATATATATATATATATATCTATATCTATATATATAGATATATATCTATATATCTATATATATAGGGTTTGGGTTTGGCCCTTTAGTTCCAGTGAAGGGAATTCTTAAGGCGTCAGCATACCAAGACATTTTGGACAATTTCATGCTCCCAATTTTGTGGGAACAATTTGGGGATGGCCCCTTCCTGTTCCAACATGACTGCGCACCAGTGCACAAAGCAAGATCCATAAAGACATGGATGAGCGAGTTTGAGGTGGAGGAACTTGACTGGCCTGCACAGAGTCCTGACCTCAACCCGATAGAACACCTTTGGGATGAATTAGAGCGGAGACTGCAAGCCAGGCCTTCTCATCCAACATCGGTGCCTGACCTCACAAATGCGCTTCTGGAAGAATGGTCAAACATTCCCATAGACACACTCCTAAACCTTGTGGACAGCCTTCCCAGAAGAGTTGAAGCTGTTATAGGTGCAAAGGGGGGGGCCAACGCAATATTGAACCCTATGGACTAAGACTGGGATGTCATTAAAGTTCATGTGTGCGTGTAAAGGCAGGCGTCCCAATACTTTTGGTAATATAGTGTATATATAATATATATATATATATATATATATATATATATATATATATATATATATATTATGTTTTAAAGCAGAGGCCCTATAGAAAAAAATTGGTGGGTTTTGCAAAAAATTTTGTCCCATAGTTTTTCCTTGAAAGGAAGCCATCCATTGTTTACAACTGTCATGTGACCTGCTGTGATTGGTTACAGCGATCACATGGTACCGGCAGCGGGGCCGGTACAGTGACCAGTCATCGCAGCCGGTAACAGATCGCGCTGCGCGATTCGGGAGGCTGGCATATGACGTCCACCCGGATGGACGAGAGGTTTCCGCCGGCGTCATCTTGTTATAAGCCCGGCAGGAACCGGCTAAAAAAACTATTTAAAAGATTTATTTATCTTTATTTTTACACCGACGCTTTAAATGGGTTGTAAACCCACAACGTATTTCACCTTAATGCATTCTATGCATTAAGGTGAAAAAACTTTTGTAGCGCAGCAGCCCCCCCCCCCCCCCAGAGCCCCCCTTTTACTTACCTGAACCCGATCGTTCCAGCGATGGGAACGAGCGGAGCACCTCCAGCCGCCGTCTCAGGTCCTCATTGTATAGATCGATAGCAGCAGGAGCCATTGGCTCCCACTGCTGTCAAACAAAGCCAGTGACACGGGAGCCGGGGGGGACGGGGACGAGTCCTGCTGTCTGTGTCAATGGACGCAGCAGTAGGACTCGGGAGCGCGCCCGCACGAGTGTCCCCATGGTATGCGGGTCTCCGAGGGGACACTCAAGAAGAGGAGAAGCCAGGAGCGCCGCTGAGAGGAGAGGAGGATTGGGGGCCACTCTGTGCAAAACCCTTACAGAGATGGTAAGTATGACATATTTGTTATTTTAAAAAAAAAATCTAACTTTTACAACCCCTTTAATTTTTTCCTTTTTTTCATCACTTTTAATGGAAACATCCCTTGTGACAGTAATAGGCAGTGACAGGGACTCTTTATGAAGAGATCTTGGGGTCTATAAGACCCCAGATCCCTCCTCTGCACTTAAAATTGTTGTATACCCTATACTCTGGGGAGGAAGGGGGGTGTCCTCTTCCACTGCCTGTAAAAGCCATCCAGCAGCTAGTTAGACGCTAGGATGGCTTTTACAAGAGAGCCGACCAATAATTTGAAATGATAACGTTCCAAACAGAACATGCGATTTTCCAACCTACCGGAAAAAAAAAGTTCCTTGGCAGAATATAGTTGCTGAATATGTTTATCAGTCCAAACAGTGGCTGTAGTAGGGGCAACGGTGGTCATTTACTAAAGGAGATCGGCTACTTAGCTAGCAAAGGGAACTTTTACTTATCTTAGAGCCCTTGCACACTGGGGCGGGGGGCGGCGTCGGCGGTAAAACGCCGCTATTATTAGCGGCGTTTTACCGCCGGTATGCGGCCGCTAGCGGGGCGGTTTTACCCCCCGCTAGCGGCCGAGAAGGGGTTAAATACCACCGCAAAGCGCCTCTGCAGAGGCGCATTGCCGGCGGTATAGCCGCGCCGTCCCATTGATTTCAATGGGCAGGAGCGGTAAAGGAGCGGTATACACACCGCTTCTTCACCGCTCCGAAGATGCGGCTAGCAGGACTTTTTTTACCGTCCTGCCAGCGCATCGCTCCAGTGTGCAAGCCCTCGGGGCTTTCACACTGGAAAGCAAGGAGCGGCACTTTCTGGGCGGTTTGCAGGCGCTATTATTAGCGCAATAGCGCCTGCAAACCGCCCCAGTGTGCAAGGGCTCTTAGAGAATAGACATGAGCAGTGCTGAAAAATTTGTTCGTTTTAGTTTTCGCCTCATTCATTTTTTATTTATTTTTTTTTCATTTTTTGGGTCATTCGTTATGGTTGCAATTCGTAGGATTGTAAATCCATAAATTAGGAAATTAGGAATTTAGGAAATTTGTAAATTAGAACATTCGTAAATTCTAAATTCGTAAATCCGCACATTAGGAAATTGGTAAATTCGAAAATTCGTAAATTTGTAAATTCGTAAATTCGAAAATTCGTAAATTAGGAAATTTGTAAATTCGAAAATTCGTAATTTCGTAAATTTATAAATTCGAAAATTCGCAAATTAGGAAATTTGTAAATTCAAAAATTCATAATTTCATAAATTTGTAAATTCGAAAATTCGTAAATTTGAAAATTCGTAAATTAGGAAAATGGTAAATTCGAAAATTCATTAATTCGAAAATTCGTAAATCCGTAAATTAAGAAATTCGTAAATTCAAAAATTCGTAAATTAGAAAATTCGTAAATTAGGAAATTTGTAAATTCGAAAATTCGTAAATCCGTAAATTAAGAAATTCGTAAATTCAAAAATTCTTAAATTAGAAAATTCGTAAATTTGAAAATTCGTAAATTTGAAAATTCCTAAATTTGTAAATTCGTAAATTTGAAAATTCGTAAATTAGGAAATTAGCAAATTAGGAAATTCTTATTTTGTAAATTCGAAAATTCATAAATTCGAAAATTCGTAAATTCGTAAGTTCGAAAATTCGTAATTTCATAATTTCGTAAATTTGTAAATTAGTAAATTTGTAAATTCGTAAATTCAAAAATTCATAAATTCGAAAATCCGAAAATAAAAAAAATCCGAACATTTTTCAGAACGAAAATCTGAAAATTCTAAATAATGACTGACTAACTAACTTGTAACAACTAACTATTAAATTATAGGTATTGGAATTTCCTTGCAAATTTGGCTGTTAGTGAACATAACGAATACGAATTTATCCGAAATTCCAAATTATCCAAAATAACAAATGCTACATCTAAACAAATGGAACAGAACAAATTAATAATAAGTAATAGTAATAAAAAGTTTTGATTATTATTATTATTATTGTTATTTATTATTAATAATTTGTTACGTTCCATTCGTTGAGATACGGCATTTGTTATTTTGGATAATTCCTAACTTCGGATACATTCAAATTTGTATTCGCTACGTTCACTAACAGCCAAATTTGAAAGGAAATTCCAATACCTATAATTTAATAGTTAGTTATTATTTTAGATTTTTGAATTTTCAGGTTTCCGAATTTCCGAATTTTTCGAATTTATGAATTTTCGAATTTACGAATATTCGGAAAAATTCGTTAAACGGGTTTTTGTTAATTCGGATGTCTCTGATTGAACAAATTTGTCGAAATTTGCTAAAAATCGAATTCGGAACAAATGGAATTGCGCGTGTCTTTTAGCGAATGAAGTTCACATCACATCCACTTTACTGGTTCCCATCTTTCTCTAGGCCAGGCGTCGGCAGACATTTCAGTACGAGGGCCGCATTGTATAATTTGCACATATTCTCAGGCTGGAAACAGATCAGTTTTATAAATGAAGACATTTATTTTATGTTGAACTGTTTTTGTAATCAGCATGAAATGATTCGGAGTAAATGGGAAATAACTGCAGTAAAACAAAGCAAAGAAATTACAAATACACTTGAGCCATTAATAAAGGTTGAACAAAACTACATTCTGTCTTCCCTGATTTAATGTCCCCTTAAAGCCGTATTAAACCCAAAACCACAAACGTCATATATTGAGCTCACTAATCATTAGATGTGATGGCTGCATTCGTTTTCTCATTTTAGGCTTTTTTCCCTGTTTTCTCCTGGTGATCTGGCCAGAAACACCCCCCCCTGTATTAGAGGGACCCCACTCTGGAGGAAGGGGCACAGAGGGCTCTTGTGGACAGCAGCATTGTCAGTCTGGGGGAGGGGAGTATTAGATATACTGGAGGATTTGGATACACTAACAAGCTGAAGCCAAACTCCATCTCACTACTTTATAATCAGTTACAGCAAACAGATTTATTCCTTTTTGGGATAAAGATTTCACATGAATAAATCAAAGCTGATCATTGTAAGCACCTCTGCCAGTGGTAAATGGTTTGTCTCATCCATGCAAACTGATACATTCTGTTGGAGGGTGTGTGCTGTGAGAAAAAAAAACAGACTTACTGGCTGGATCACCAGGTGAAAACAGAAGAAAGAAAGCCTAAAAAAAGGAAACTAATGGAGACATTACATCTAAGAACTGGTGAGCTGCAATATAATCAATGTGCTTCAAGAATCCCCCCCCCCCCTACATCAGGTTCCTTCCTTCGATCAGAGTCCACATCAGAGCCCATCCCCCCCTTACATCAGAGTCCATATCAGAGTCCCTATTTCGACTAGAGTCCACACCAGAGTCTCCCCTTACATTAGAGTCTCCTTCAGAGTTATCTTTATGTCATAGTTCCCCCTTATTTTGGAGGCCCCGTTTTAATCAGAGTCCACATCAGAGCCCCCCTTACATCAGAGTTCACATCAGAGCCCCCCCTTACATCAGAGTTCACATCAGAGCCCCCCCTTACATCAGAGTCCACATCAAAGTCCCCCCTTACATCAGAGTCCACATCAAAGTCCCTCCTTACATCAGAGTCCACATCAGAGCCCCCCTTAAATCAGAGTCCACATCAGAGCCCCCCTTACATCAGAATCCACATCAGAGCCCCCCTTACATCAGAGTCCACATCAAAGTCCCTCCTTACATCAAAGTCCACATCAGGCCCCCCCCCCCATACATCAGAGTCCACATCAGAGCCCCCCTTAAAGCAAAGTCCACAGCAGAGTCCCTCCTTACATCAGAGTCCACATCAAAGTCCCTCCTTACATCAGAGTCCACATCAGAGCCCCCCTTACATCAGAGTCCACATCAGAGCCCTCCTTACATCAGAGCCCACATCAGAGCCCCCCCCCCCCTTTACACCAGAATCCACATCAGAGCCCCCCTTACATCAGAGTCCACATCAAAGTCCCTCCTTACATCAGAGTCCACAACAGGACCCCCCATACATCAGAGTCCACATCAGAGCCCCCCTTAAAGCAAAGTCCACATCAGAGTCCCTCCTTACATCAGGGTCCACATCAGAGTCCCTCCTTACATCAGAGTCCACATCAGAGTCCCTCCTTACATCAGAGTCCACATCAGAGTCCCTCCTTACATCAGAGTCCACATCAGAGTCCCCCCTTACATCAGAGTCCACATCAGAGTCCCTCCTTACATCAGAGTCCACATCAGAGTCCCCCCTTACATCAGAGTCCACATCAGAGTCCCTACTTCGATTAGAGTCCACACTAGAGTCTCCCCTTACATTAGAGCCTCCCTCAGAGTCCCTCCTTCGATCAGAGTCCACCCTTAAATCAGAGTCCACACCAGAGTCTCCCCTTACATTAGAATCTCCTTCAGAGTCTCTTTATATCATAGTTCCCTCTTCTTTTGGAGACCCCGTTTTAATCAGAATCCACACCAGAGCCCCACCTTACATCGGGGTTCACCACCAGCACATGAGCTGTGGGCTGGATAGAATCTTGTAGAGGGCCGCATGTGGCACGCAAGCTAAAATTTGGAGACCCCCCCCCGCTAAGTAAAAATTAATTTTGCTAGTTGAACTCCTCTTAGCAAATGACTACAGTTGTCTCTACTACAGGAACAGTTTATACTGATACACAAGATCAGCAACGATTCTATGGGGGGAAATCTTCAATCATCTAGTTATGTGTGAGCCAAAAAACTTTTTTTCCCTTGCTCATGATTGAATACAGTATGGAAAGTGAGCCCAACTTTGCCGCATTTACTAAGCCTAGTAAAAATTCACTCCTTTAAGGGTGGCGTTTACTGGCAGCACCATTATACTGTATGCATATTGCCATAGATCACTCACTCATCATTTTGGGCTCTTTCAGATGGGTGGCCAGGGGGTGTGGTAAAAATGGGTGTCTGAGCCGTGGTTCTACCACCCCCTGGTCGCCCACCCAAACTATCCTAGTACAGCTGGATGGGGCTGTACAGATGCCATGACCGCAATGCTTTGCTTCATGGCCGTAGGATTTTTAACTTGGGTTTCAGATTTTTACAGGCAAACTTGCCCGTTGAGTTTAATGGGGCTGGCATTAAAGGGTTAAATCAGGTGGTGAGCGGGCATTTTAACGCCCTCTCAATTGCCTTCTGAATAGCAATCTGAACCCAGATTACTTTTTAGAGGGCACTCCACTCCACCACAAGTGGGAAAGAGCACTTAGAATAAATACTGTGCTTATCAATGTTCGCCGACCATTGGTCCCTGTTAACACACGTGCGATTTTTCACACTTTGGTCATAACATGACAATGCTTACCAGTGCTGTGCGCGTCTAGGGACACACACAGCCCGCCTCAGGAGCGTACATGCACTGGTTACTTCATAGTACCTGGCTTGCCAAGAAAGCACCGGGAACAGGAAGAAGTGGGCAGCACCGGGGGGACAAGGGATGGGCAAGATTGACAGTTTCTTGGGCACAGCTGCCTTGGGCGCAACAGAGCAAGGGGGCAGAGAATGAATATAGGGTGATACCCAGTGGCGGCCGCTCCTTTAGGGGTACAGGGCGCCGCCTCCCCCCTGCACCCCCTGATCTATAATCTATATTATCTATATTATAATCCCCCCTGATCTAATCTATATGCAGGGTGCCGGACGCATGGATTTCAATGTTTTTTTTTTTTAAGCAATGATTAGAACCTGAGGCTCTAATTGGCTTCAAAAAGGGTGGGCTCGGGGCGCAGAGCACTGTGCCCTGAGCCCACCCAGTTGTACGATAATAGCCAATGAATATTCGTTATTGTCTTCCTGCTTTCCCTCCCGGCCAATCAGGAAGCGGGTTATAAGACCTGATTGGCCGGGAGAAGAAGTGACCGTATTGGCTGGGAGCAGAAGCAGGGAGGAAGCCCCTAAGGAGGAGACTCAGAGGGAAGCTCCTGAAGCTGCCTGCAACTTGGATGGGGTAAGTGCGGGGCTGGTTGGAGGACAAGCGAGCGATGGGGGGTTTGTTCGCTGGTTGACCGAATGACGGAGGGGGGTGGGGGGTTTAATCGATCGACCAAATGGGGGGTGGGGGGGTTTGTTTGCTGCCCCTGGTGGTTTGCTTGCTGTCCCCCTAAAATGGAGCACCAGCCGCCACTACCCCAACATGCATTAGTAGTGGGGGAGGGGCACAGTTCTATATTTTTTCCATGGGCGCTGGATGGACCTGTCCCGGTACTCTGGTGGACTTTCAGAAGAAGAAGAAATGGACTGCAATGTGCAATATTTTTGCACAAAGCAGGAAAGTACAATATCTTATTTTATTTTTTTTATTTAAAATAATATTTAGTATTACTAGTATCTATTCCTCTTTTATTTTTTTGGTGCTATTTTAATGTTGTTGCTATTATTGTTTTTCCGTTCTATCCCTATCTTTTGCTTCTACTATCTTATTTTGTCCCTGCAGCTCATAAGATTGTACTACAGCAATTATAAAGAGAATAATGAATGTAATATTAATGCAACCAATTTCTACGGGCATGCCTGACCCAATTTTGTAATTAATTAGTGTATCAGAATAGAAGAGCAAATTAGCTGAAGTGATTTCTCCCACTGCATCAACCTCAGCGGCTCCCTCCCCGGGAATGTGTGTAGTACAGAGAAGGCAAGGCATGCGTGCTAATGATCGTCATTTCATTGGAAGCGATCCTGTGTGTATGAGGGCAGGATCGCACAACCATCATCAGAAAAGAACGTCTGTGCCGTGCTGGGACTTACAGTTCCACCACAGATAAACACACCTATTGTGTAAAATTGGACTTGTCCCTGAGATACTCCTAGGATTTGATTTACTAAAGAAGTAACAGCTGATCGCTTAGTAAATAAGGTGACGCTGCGTTCACGCTGAATATCCTGTATAATAGATCCTGTATAATCGAATAATATCCAATCCCATGGAAATTAAATTTGAAAAGAAAAATCAGGATTTTTTCTGATACATGATTGGATGATTGGAATCAACACAACGTCACATCATGGACTAGGCGATCGTTTGCTTTGCAAAGCGTACAGATTTCACTCCTTTACTACATCCCCCCCATAGAGTGTTACACAGAGCGGGACGCATGGGAGCCAATGAGCGTCCGCAGAAAGTCTTTAAAACGTTCCATCGCATTTTCAAGAGTTTTGTAAATGTTTTGTATGTTTGAAAATGTTCTCAAGCGTTCGATCTGTCATTTCCTGGTATGTTTTCTGCTACAAGCGCTTATCAGAGGAGGAGGTCTGAGTTTGTAAATGTAATTGTCTATAGACTTGGTTATATACTGCAGGGAGATAGATAGATAGATAGATAGATAGATAGATAGATAGATAGATAGATAGATAGATAGATCAATAGATAGATAGAGATCGATAAATAGATAGATAGATAAATAGATAGATAGATAGATAGATCAATAGATAGATAGAGATTGATAAATAGATTGATCAATAGATAGATAGATAGATAGATAGATAGATAGATAGATAGATAGATAGATAGATAGATAGATAGATAGATAGATAGATAGATAGATATCGATAGATAGATATCGATAGATAGATAGATAGATAGATAGATAGATAGATAGATAGATAGATAGATAGATAGATAGATAGATAGATAGATAGATAGATAGATAGATATCGATAGATAGATAGATAGATAGATAGATAGATAGATAGATAGATAGATAGATAGATAGATAGATAGATAGATAGATAGATCGATCAATAGATAGATAGATAGATAGATAGATAGATAGATAGATAGATAGATAGATAGATAGATAGATAGATAGATAGATAGATAGATAGATAGATAGATAGATAGATAGATAGATAGATAGATCATATAATGTATATGATACAGCCACCAGAAGAAATGATACAGGTCTCAAGAAAAAAAAGATTGCAGGAAATGATTTGGTATATAATGGACCAAGAAGAATAAAAAGTAGCAAACTTTAAACAGGGGAATATAAATGATACATATATTTACACACAGATTATCAATAATAGATCATACAAGATCATAGGTAGGTAGATAGATATGGCATAATATGTGTATGGATGCAGAAAACGACAAGTAAAATATACACATATATAAGGTTATAGCGTTAATCCCCAGATCTCTGTCTGCGGAGACATGCTTGTACTTCTAGTTCTTCTTTGGAAAGTCATTTTATTCTTTCTTACATAGAAGTGGGGAGAAGCACAACAATACCTCTATGGATGATTCTACCACAGCAGCAATGTATGCTGAGCCAAGTACCCCGGGCCAGCAGTGTGTGCAATGACATTGGCCAGAGCTGAACAAATTGCTGTATTTGTGTCATGTGTTTAGATGATAAGTCATGTTTATGTGTGGAAGAAATAGTCGTTTCCTCTGGAAGGGTTCATACTCCCTGCACCTGTTCTATAGCCAGGTGGAGGAACCCTGACTTGTCACGCCTGTGATGTCATTGACATGAAAAAAGAGAGAGAGGGACACAGAATAATAACTGATCTAAATGGAGAGAGACACACAAAGCTAGATTTCTAAATTACTTAAAGGCTATTGCAGCAGCCCTGGACCTTGCCAGGGACTGTGTATTGTCCATATAGTAGATAGATAGACTTGGCTATATACTGCAGGGAGGGAGATAGATAGATAGATAGATAGATAGATAGATAGATAGATAGATAGATAGATAGATAGATAGATAGATAGTGGATAAACTGATTTTAGTAATATTTTTCTTCTTTACTAAAGTGATAAATAAGCCAACTAACATAAGGTTCAATTCACAAAGTCTAAGGCACTCTTTTGCCAACCATGTGATTGTAATTTTATTGGACTCAAAAACGGAGGGGAAAGAGAAGGAAAGAAAGAAAGAAATTCTACAAAAAGGTGATAGATAGATAGATAGATAGATAGATAGATAGATAGATAGATAGATAGATAGATAGATAGATAGATAGATAGATAGATGCAAATAAGATGCTGCAAGATGGCACACATACATAGGCCGGCTTTCCACCCTGACTATAGTGAGAAGACATTGGAAGAAATTATAGAAGACATGAGATATGTGGCGGACGGTGATGGTTATGAAGTCTTGTGCAGTCTATTAGTTCCTGCTAAATGTGGAGCCTAAAGGTAGAACACATAATTGCTCAAAACCCCGGCCAGGAAAGTGTGCAGGCATTTGAAGTGAACTAAAAATAAACCAGGGATAAATAGATTGGAAAGGGGGCATCGCCGTCATTTTCTGCAATTAAAGCGTCTGTTTTCACTCTCCGCAGAGCTGGAGCAGACTGGGACTCCTGTCACATTCTAATAGACAGCTTTAATGGGAAGGAATTTTATATATATATATATATATATATATATATATATATATATATATATATATATATATAAATTTCCCTGCCTTTTTAATTCATCAGCTTTGGCTTGTAAAAGTTTATACGGAATTTTCTGTGATGGTCCCATATATAGGTATAGGGCAGAATGATATACATTGTGAAAGAGGGACTTTCTATCTAATCTATGAGAGTATTTCAATAGGACTGATATATTGTAAGGAGATTTAAAGGAATAAAAACACATGGAGCCAGAAGTGTAGTAGTGGTGTTACCTTGTGTGTAAAATACTGTTACCCCCACTCCCCCAAAAAATATAAAGTTATATAAGAGAGAGAGAGAGAGAGAGAGAGAGAGAGAGAGAGAGAGAGAGAGAGAGAGAGAGAGAGAGAGAGAGAGAGAGAGAGAGAGAGAGAGAGAGAGAGAGAGAGAGAGAGAGAGAGAGAGAGAGAGAGAGAGAGAGAGAGAGAGAGAGAGAGAGAGATACAGAGAGAGAGAGAGAGAGAGAGAGAGATACAGAGAGAGAGAGAGAGAGAGAGAGAGAGAGAGAGAGAGTATACACACTAATAAAGAAAAAAATAAAATATATATATTTATGGTCATGGCCATATAACCGAGAGAGATGTGGATCACATAAACACATAGCTCCCAACTGTCCCTGATTTCGAGGGACTGTCCCTGATTTGGAGCAATGTCCCTCTGTCCCTCATCCCCCCTCATTTTTCCCTCATTTTGGTCTGATCTATATAGTTATATATAAAAATTCACTTTTTATCTTTCAAAAGGTGTTTCCCAGTGCTAAAGCTTTCATCTAATTTCTAAATTGCTGCATTTGTAAATTTTAAAAGCCAGTATAAAGGAATAGTAGTGGTAAAAAAAAAAGCCCTTGTGGATTTAATTAACCTTTTTTTTGGTTAATTCTCCTTTAAGGGGGTGTGGCAGGGGGTGTGCCCAATGCCTACATACATTTGCCAGTAGGTGTCCCTCATTCCCATCTCAAAATGTTGGGAGGTATGTAAACACGTGACAAGACTTACAACATAAATAGACCTGAACTGTGCCTTGGCGGTCTGGTCGGTATGCCAAGAAAATGGGGCAAAAGACTCAGATAGGGGAATAACTCTTTAATAATTCTTGTGGTGATTGAGCCAGTTTGGTGAAGGCTTGTGTCATTTCTTCCTGAGGATTTTGGATGTATGTGGCAAAACAGTTGGACTTCCATCGGCCTAGTTTCTTGATTACGTGGTCTGGTACTCCATGTTGGGAGGCAGCTGAGGCTGCTCCAATCCGGAAGGAATGTCCAGAGAACTGACTGGGGTTGAAGCACAAGTTGCTTAGAGGGATCCTGACATGCTTGATAAACTGGCTGCCACTCAGGGGGCTGATTAGAAAGGGTAGTAACGAGCTACCATCAGATTTGCTGGGTAGATGGGACAGTAGTCGGTCGAGCACCGTCACTGGGCACCAGCCATTGTTAGAGTAAAACAGGTTGATGTCAACCCCGGGGCCCGTTTGTTGCATTTTTCAGACTGTGAGATGAAGGGTGTAATGGTTTGATAGCGAGTCAGGTGGCGTCGGAGAAGTGTCTGATTGCCAGTGCCGCTGATGATAAATTCACTAGGTCTTAGGATACCGTAGAAGGCCTGGTAGATGGCCGCTTGGATGACTAGGCTGGGCAAAGCCCCAAACAGAGATCGAGTAAGAATTTCAGACATGTTCCTGAAGAGGGTACTCGTGATAGGTAGGCATTTGCCACTGACTACGGGTTGGTGCTTCTGTATGCCCTGTAGGAGAGACTTGATTGCATGGGCTGAGAAAACTGATGGTTTACTGGGGTCCTGTAAGGACAGAAAATGCTGAACACCGGCTAGGTATAGCCTGATAGTATTGTGAGAAAATGCCAACTGCATGTGGCAATACGATATAAAGGCTAGGACGTGTCTAACGTCGCCTATCGCTGCTCCGGGGCAAGAGGCCAAAAACTTGCCGTAAGTGTTCCAAGCAGAGCAATAGGCCTTCGGTGTGTTGCGTGCCAAGGAGTGGTTAATAAACTGGGTTGCGTTGGCGAGATGCGACAGTCCATTGTCAGCAACGACCAGGGTGGGACAAGAGCAGTTGTTTGGTCAGCTCCAGGCTCCTGCTGGAAAAACAAAGTGAGGTTGAAACGGGACAGCTCATCAGCTGCGATTTTGCATTTACCTGCAGTATGTCTACAGAAGATATTAAATTGGTGACAGAGTGACAGCTGCGCGAGCCTGCGCAGGAAGGACATGATGGGGAGTGACTTGGATCTACCTTTATTGATGATGTCGGCCATGGCCTGATTGTCCGTGGTGAAGAACACCATCTGTCTTGTCCAAGTGTGGCCCCAGACCTGGGCAGCTGCTACGATGGAATACAGCTCGAAGAGTGATGAAGACTGGGTGAAAGCAGAAATTTAAGAGAATTTTTGGGGGCCAAGGTTCAGCGAACCAGTGGCGGCCATAAATGGCCACAAAGCCCGTGGAGGCTGAGACATCGGTGACCACCCGTGGTGGCTTGGCTGACACTGCCGGGATGATGTCGCGCACTGAACCGTCAAAGAGCATGGGCGAGTGGGCTGCTTAACCTCCCTGGCGGTATTCCCGAGTGTGGCCCGGGGTGAATTTTCATTACCAAAAGCAGTAACCCCGATCCACACTCGGGATTACATCACAGGATCCAGGCAAAGTTACTTACCTTGTTCCCAGGATCCTGCAATGTCCTCCTGCTGTATCTGCGGGCCATGTACTCTGCCCGATTCATCACTGTACCGGGCTCCGTTCCCTGCGAGCGTCGCGACGCACGGGGATGGAGCCCGGTGCCAAATTCAAAAAGTCAAAAAAAATAAACACATACAGTACATACAGTACACATACAGATTACATTACTGTATCAAATCATTTCACATCCCTTTTGTCCCTAATGCTTTGTCCAGTGCCCTGCATGCAATTTTATATTATATATACTGTTCTTTCAGCCTGGAAATTTAAGATTGTCCATAACAACCAAAAAGTGTCCCTTTACTTCAAAAGTGGTTTTAGACCAGCTAGAAAACAGCGACAGTAAATTAGAATCACTTGAAGAATTGAGCGATAATGATTTGTGGAGAAATTCGTCATCAAACACTGAAAGTAATGACAGCGACAATTCTGCAACTGAGCAAATTTCAGTGTTTTTGATTTGATTACATTATTGAAAACATTTTATTATTATTATATTATTATTTGTTATAATTATTTATAGTTATTTATTATATTATAATTTATGATTTCGCGTTTCAAACTTTATCATACCTGGGATGTCTATTAGACTCTTGTTTGGACAGATTTAAGTGAGTTATTCCTAAGAATTACAGGCCTACAATATAAAACGCCAAATTTCTATGCAAAACATTGTACCGCTATGAGACGCAAAAATCTGACATAATCATACCGCCAGGGAGGTTAAATACCCGCCGGGCTCCTCCCATAAATTCATGCCACCATACTGGCCTTCTTATATATATATATACACTACCGTTCAAAAGTTTGGGGTCACCCAAACAATTTTGTGTTTTCCATGAAAAGTCACACTTATTCACCACCATACGTTGTGAAATGAATAGAGAATAGAGTCAAGACATTGACAAGGTTAGAAATAATGATTTGTATTTGAAATAACATTGTTTTTACATCAAACTTTGCTTTCATCAAAGAATCCTCCTTTTGCAGCAATTACAGCATTGCACACCTTTGGCATTCTAGCTGTTAATTTATTGAGGTAAGCTGGAGAAATTGCACCCCACGCTTCTAGAAGCAGCTCCCACAAGTTGGATTGGTTGGATGGGCACTTCTGGCGTACCATACGGTCAAGCTGCTCCCACAACAGCTCAATGGGGTTCAGATCTGGTGACTGTGCTGGCCACTCCATTACCGATAGAATACCAGCTGCCTGCTTCTGCTGTAAATAGTTCTTGCACAATTTGGAGGTGTGTTTAGGGTCATTGTCCTGTTGTAGGATGAAATTGGCTCCAATCAAGCGCTGTCCACTGGGTATGGCATGGCGTTGCAAAATGGAGTGATAGCCTTCCTTATTCAGAATCCCTTTTACCCTGTACAAAGCTCCCACCTTACCAGCACCAAAGCAACCCCAGACCATCACATTACCTCCACCATGCTTAACAGATGGCGTCAGGCATTCTTCCAGCATCTTTTCATTTGTTCTGCGTCTCACAAACATTCTTCTTTGTGATCCAAACACCTCAAACTTGGATTCATCCGTCCACAACACTTTTTTCCAGTCTTCCTCTGTCCAATGTCTGTGTTCTTTTGCCCATCTTAATCTTTTTCTTTTATTGGCCAGTCTCAGATATGGCTTTTTCTTTGCCACTCTGCCCTGAAGCCCAAAATCCCGCAACCGCCTCTTCACTGTAGATGTTGACACTGGTGTTTTGCGGGTACTATTTAATGAAGATGCCAGTTGGGGACCTGTGAGGCGTCTGTTTCTCAAACTAGAGACTCTAATGTGCTTATCTTCTTGCTTAGTTGTGCAACGCAGCCTCCCACTTCTTTTTCTACTCTGGTTAGAGCCTGTTTGTGCTGTCCTCTGAAGGGAGTAGTACACACCGTTGTAGGAAATCTTCAATTTCTTTGCAATTTCTCGCATGGAATAGCCTTCATTTCTAAGAACAAGAATAGACTGTCGAGTTTCAGATGAAAGTTCTCTTTTTCTGGCCATTTTGAGCGTTTAATTGACCCCACAAATGTGATGCTCCAGAAACTCAATCTGCTCACAGGAAGGTCAATTTTGTAGCTTCTGGAAGGAGCTAGACTGTTTTTAGATGTGTGAACATGATTGCACAAGGGTTTGCTAATCATCAATTAGCCTTCTGAGCCAATGAGCAAACACATTGTACCATTAGAACACTGGAGTGATAGTTGCTGGAAATGGGCCTCTATACACCTATGTAGATATTGCACCAAAAACTAGACATTTGCAGTTAGAATAGTCATTTACCACATTAGCAATGTATAGAGTATATTTGTTTAAAGTTAGGACTAGTTTAAAGTTAGCTTCATTTAAAAGTACAGTGCTTTTCCTTCAAAAATAAGGACATTTCAATGTGACCCCAAACTTTTGAACGGTAGTGTATATATATATATATATATATATATATATAGTAAACTACTATATATATAGATCTATATATAGAGATATATAGATCTATATAGATCTATATATATAAATCTATGTATAGCTACATCTATATATATATATACACAATATATATAAAAATAGAGAGAGAGAAATAACCACAAGAAAAAAAAAACCTGTACAGTATCATGAAACACATAATATAAGCTCCAAATCTCACTTGATATAACACAATCCTCCCCGAATAGCATTGTGTTTGCTAAAACAATGTATGTGATAAACGACTGCCATGTTTCTTATATAGTTTTCATCCTTTGTTACATCTCAGTGCTACTGATCTCCTGCGGCCTCTTTGTCCTCACTTCCTGTCCACATGCACTCTACCCATTGCTGCATGGCATTTCTCAGGGACGGTGACAACCCTGGACCATGTCTGTATAATGCGCATTAAAACAGCCACTTGGTGTTTCCATCAGAAGACAGGCTGATAACGCAGGAAAACAACTAGGGAAACTTAGACAGAGCGTTGTCACCCTATAAGAGGAAGTGCCTGAGCAAAGACCTTCCTGGCAGGATCTCCGGGTAATATTTTAATGAACATTAACATGGTAACCCCTTCCCGCCACCGCTTCCCAGCCCTTTAAGAACTTCTAGATGCCAGGGGGCGGAGGCGTTCATTCGGGTCATGTGTCGGCTGTGATTGGCTGTCACAGCCGTCACATGATCAGAAAGCTCCCAATCGCAAGTATGCATCGGGAGCTTTCCGGTCCCCACAGGGCGTGAGCTCTCTTCACAGTTTTGTGTTTACATATATACTGCAACTCCCGCCTCATTGGCTTACCTTTACATAGGTTATCCCCATTCAGTCCTTCATGAATGCGGCTATCAGACTTACATACCTCCCAACTTTTTGAGATGGGAATGAGGGACACCTATCAGCAAAAGTATGCAGGCATAGGACACACCCCTTGTCACGCCCCCTTAAAGGAGAATTGTACAAAAAACAAGATTGGTTAAACCCACCAGTGCTTTTTTTACCACTACTATTCCTTTATATTGGCTTTTGGAATTTACAAATGCAGCACTTTAGAAATCAGATGAAATGTTTAGCACTTAAAAACACTTTTTGATAGATAAAAAGTGCATTTTATATACAACTATATAGATCAGACCAAAATGAGGGACAAATGAGGAAGAAAGAGGGACAGAGGGACATTGCTCCAAATGAAGGACAGTCCCTCAAAATCAGGGATAGTCGGGAGCTATGGACTTATCCACCTTACAAACCGGCGTCTTCTACCCCTCTCTGCCAATCCCTCCATTGGCTTCCATTCACCCAACGGATAAAATTCAAAATACTAACAATACCTTACAAAGTCATCCACAACTCAGCCCCCAACTACATAACCAAGCTAGTCTCAAAATACCAACCTACTCGTCCTCTTCATTCCTCTTCATTCCTCCCAAGACCTCCTGCTCTCTAGTTCCTTTGTCACCTCCTCCTATGCTCACCTCTAGCACTTCTCCCGAGCCTCTCCCATCCTTTGGAATTCCCTACCCCAATCTGTCCGACTATCTCCAACACTGTCCACATGTAGGCGATCCCTGAAAGCCTATCCTGCCTCCACTTGACAACTATTCTTTCATTTTCTCCATAAGCCCATCCCCCACAGTTATTACCTTTTGTATCACTTGACCCTCCCTTTTAGATTGTAAGCTCTAACGAGTAGGGCTCTCTGCTTCCTCCTGTATTGAATTGTATTGTAACTGTACTGTCTGCCCTCATGCTATAAAGCGGTGCGCAAACTGTTGGCGTTATATAAATCCAGAATAATAATATAAACGACATTAAAGCCCACCCACCTATGCATGCGGCCGACGGGAAGAGGTTAAAGCTTACATGAGACTTTGGTGGCTGGATTAAAGTGATTGTAAAGTCTCAAGGTTTTTCACCTTAATGTATTAAGGTGAAAAACCCTCTGTGCTGCAGCTCCCCGAGACCCCCCCTTTTTTTCTTACCTGACCCCCGATCTGATCCAGCAATGTGCACAAGTCCAGCGGCTCCAGCCGCTGTCTCTCTCCTCATTGGACAGATTGATAGCAGCAGGAACCATTGGCTCCCGCTGCTGTTAATCAAATCCAGTAACATGGGAGTGGGGGGCGGGGCTGAGTCGCCCTGTCTGTGTCAATAGACACAGCAGCGGGTCTTGGAAGCGAGCACGCACAGGTGCCCCCATGTAGATCGACTTTCCATGGGGCCACCTGATGAAGGGGAGGAGACAGGAGCACTGGTGGGGCACCCCAGAAGAGGAGGATCGGGGCTGCTCTGTGCAAAACCCTTCCACAGAGCAGGTAAGTATAGGAATGTTTGTTATTTTTTATTTTTTTAAAACAATCCTTTACAACCCCTTTAATGTATACTTAAAGTCGTTGTAAAGTCAGAAGGTTTTTATCTTAATGCATTCTATGTGCAACAGCCCCCGTCAGCCCCCCTAATACTTACCTGAGTCCATCTTTATTCAGCGATGTTTCAGGAGTGTCTCGGCTGCCTGAGACTCCCCTCCTCATTGGCTGAGACGGCAGCGCTGCACCATTGGCTCCCGCTGCTGTCAATCAAATTCAGTGAGCCAATGAGAAGAAAGAGGAGGCGGGGCCGTGTCTGAATGGACATAGGGAGCTGTGACTTGGCTCAGGTGCCCCCATAGCAAGCTGCTTGCTGTGGGGGCACTCAACAGGAGGAAGGGGCCAGGAGCACCGATGAGGGACCCCAGAAGAAGAGGATCGGGGTTACTCTGTGCAAAACCATTACACAGAGCAGGTAAGTATAACATGTTTGTTATTTTTTTAAAAACGAGACTTTACATTCACTTTAACTCTTTCAATAAGGTTGCTCTACTAAAGGAGTAGAGAATGTTCCTTTAGTATAAAAGTGCGAAGGTTCCCTTCGATTACCCAATTGTGTGCAGAGATATTTTAAAAAGGTGGATTTGGTCGTGCTTATGGTTGGATGATTGAAATGAAGGCAGCGTCGCCTTGCTCAATAAACATTCTCTACTTTCTTAGTAAATCAGCCTCAATCCTCAAAGACAGAGTGGAAGTCCCTCTAGATGTTTATGGCTGTTGTGTAATAATCCAGCAGGTAGTCAATGCCTTCAATTAGAGGGGAGTGGGAAAGTGTGCCTTCAATAGACTCAGCTACAGCTCCTGACGCCTGCTTGTCTGTAATGATTGCACCCAATTCCTTTACCTGTTCTCAGAGTGGACAGCCAGCGACCGATCCCAGCGTCTACCTGTATATCCCATTATGACTTAATAACAGTGAGACCTGATCTACAATTCAATACACACTTCCCATTCTGTATCTGAAGACAGTCTGTGTGACCTGCCAGGGGGAGCTGCTCAATGGGGGCTGCATGGAGTCTGCTCTATGTAAACCCAAGAAGAACAATGTCGTTTATTGCAGCTTACCAGTCCTTAGATGTCTATTAGTTTCCTTTTGCAGGTTATGTACTTTTTTCACACACAATGGGGTTGATTTACTAAAACTGGCGAGTGCAAAATCTGGTGCAGCTCTGCATAGAAACCAATCAGCTTCCAGTTTTGTTTTTTTTTGTTTTTTTTAATTCAAAGCCTAATTGAACAAGCTGAAGTTAGAAGCTGACAATGAACAGCCGCACCAGATTTTGCACTCTCCAGTTTTAGTACATCAACCCCAGTGGTGGTGTAGTGGTCTCCAAACTGCGGCCCTTTGCTTGCTTTTATCTGGCCCTTGGGGCACTATTTGCATCCACTAATACCAACAATGGAGCATAATACCCCCCTTCACTAACCACAATGAGTATGATTCCTCCCAATGACACCAAAAAATGGGGCGCAATTCCTCCCAATGACACCAAAAATGGGGCGCAATTCCTCCCAATGACACCAAAAATGGGGCGCAAATCCTCCCAATTACACCAACAATGGGGCACTATTCAGCCCAATGACACCAACAATGGGGCACTATTCGGCCCAATGACACCAACAATGGGGCACTATTCCTCCCTTTGACACCAACAATAAGGCGCTACTCCTCCCACGGACACCAAAGATGAAGCGCTATTCCTCCCATGGACACCAAAGATGAAGCGCTATTCCTCCCATGGACACCAAAGATGGAGCGCTATTCCTCCCATGGACACCAAAGATGGAGTGCTATTCCTCCCATGGACACCAAAGATGGAGCGCTATTCCTCCCACGGACACCAAAGATGGAGCGCTATTCCTCCCATGGACACCAAAGATGGAGCGCTATTCCTCCCAAGGACACCAAAGATGGAGCGCTATTCCTCCCACGGACACCAATGATGGGTCATTGTTTATTCCCACTGACGTCAGGACCTTTTCTACTCCCAATGCCCACAGTCTGGCCCCCCCTTAAGTCTGAAGGACAGTAAACTGGCCTTTTGTTTAGAAAGTTTGGAGACCCCCGGTTTAGTGGTTAGCACTTCTGCCTTGCAGCACTGGGGCCCTTGGTTTGGATCCCAACCAGGACACTATCTGCATGGAGTTTGCATGTTCGCCCTGTGCTTGCGTGGGTTTCCTCCCACACTCCAAAGACATGCTAGTAGCCAAATTGACCCTATAGTGTGTGTACAAATTGGTTTTGCACACGTTATCACATTTTGCATGCCTGTTCCAAGCCATGCAATTGGGTTGGGAAAAAATGGAGACCTACTTACAAAAAACACTGTAAAGGAAATTTGTAAGTTCTATATACAATTGTATTCTATTTTGTATGTATTGCACACTGCCCTCACTGTGCACACGGCACTAATAATGTTTTCAGTACATGTTTGCATTCTTTCGAGTCCTGATTAGAATTAGCCTGCCTATGTTACGCCCCTTGTTGCCATAAAAGTAAAATTGTAATATTAATGTGATACCTACGTAATCATGTGTATAATGAGTTGCGTCATAATAAAACAGAACAGTTGTTTGGAAAGATGCGGAGTGTATCTTTTGTGTCTGTTCCCTACTGCAGTAGTTATTATTCATTTGGAACCACTAATCAATATGAGGATAGGAGTTGCCTATCTATAAATTTCCATGTCAATTACCAAGCAAATGTTTTTTGGAAAAGGCTTTCAGGCATATTAGACATGGTGCCCGGAGAGCTGGCCCCTAGAATTGCAGAGAGGCATTTTGAAATAGATATATAATAGGCGTTATATAAATACATATATAGGCGTGAGCACAGGGTGCGCACAGGGTGTGCCCGGTGTGCCAGGTGTACCTGGGCACACCATTACCACCTAGTGCACATTAGCATTATCGCTCTATGTATCAGCAGGGAGATGGGAAAGATCTCACTCTTACCGGCTCTGCCATAAGAGAAGTGCTTACGCTGGCAGGGAGATCAATGTGCCAAGGCAATATATATGTAGACACACAAACACGCATGTGTGTTTGAGCTTTGGGGTGCACACCCTAATGTAATAGGCTGCGCACACCTATGTATATACATTCTCTGCACATACACCTACATACCTGTTGATAGAAACTTACTGTGCACTCAGCTGAAATATCAAATACTCTTATCAGCCTAAAAAGCAAATTCCCCCCTAAAGATGAGGACGGGGTAGGTGTCTGTAGTCCAAATCAGGAGAGCAGCCTAGGATGATGACGCTGCTCCTCCATAGATACAGTACAGTGAGGGAGCATTGTCCCTTTGGAATAAGAAGAGTGTTATTAGTAAGATCACCAGGTGATCAGAGATTACCAGGCCTTAAAGTGGTTGTAAACCCTTTTTTGGGACTTCTACCTATAGGCAAGCGTAGAATAAGGCTTACCCATAGGTAGCGGAAATATCTCCTAAACGTGCACCATTTAGGAGATATTTCACTTGTAGTCCGCCGAAAAAGTGAACGGCGCATGCGCGGGGAACAAATGAAACTCTGTGCCGTTTCTTCCCTAGCGTGTGCTGTTACTGTGCGCATGTGCGGGAGTGACATCACGCGGCTCCGGCAAATCACAGAGCCGGAGTCCGCGGCCTGGAAGGAAGAGGGGCTTGAAGATGGACGCTCCCTACACAGGGGACATCGCTGGATTCTTTTGCAGGTAAGTGTCACATAATGGGCTAGTATGCGATTCATACTAGCCCATTATGATTTTAATTTACAGGCTATACAGGGAGCAAAAGAGGAAGTAAAACCCATCAGGGTTTACTTCCACTTTAAATGTGGTGGTTACATGCATTTTCGTTTTTTAGGCTTTTTTTCACCTTATTTTCACCTAGTGATCCTGCCAGTGACATACTTCCTGTCCTAGGATGACAACGCTTAATCAGTGTATCTATGGAGGATATGCGCTGTCTCCCAAGAGGAGGATTACGATAATCTCCCCTTCTCCTCTTCTCCCTAATGAAAGGGGAAATGAATGCTGTACTGCTCATAGATGGGAACAATTTAACTGATAACAGTGCAGCACAAGCAGAGAGCTCAGGAAGTTATGGGCTTGGATTTCTGGCAGGATCAACTTTGCACTTAATCAACACATATAACAAAATAACTTCAATGGTATACTAAACAGATCAAAGTGGACCTAATAGGAGAAGTTTATTGTTAGGGCTTACATACACTTTAAAGTAAACAGTAAATTGAATGTAATAATTCGGAAAACAAATAATAATAAAATGTAACAATTGGACATAAATTACAAGAACCTTTGAAGCTGTGTTATTGTTATTATTATTTGTATTATTATTATGTTTGTTATTATTATCTTCATTGTTGTTGTTGTCTTTTCATTGTTGTTGTTATTATTATTATTTATAATGATAACAATAATGATAATTAATATTTGTATTAGAAGAAATAAATACTTTAACACCTATTTTATTTCCTGATGAACTTTGCACATCGCGATAAGCGACATCCAAACAGCACTACATCTGTATCGGTTTCAGTGGGTAGAAAACAGAAAATGAAAACTAGATGGGGAAAAAAAATAAAAGTAATTAAATGGGTAAACATCATTTACTTAGGATACTGCAGAAAGGCAGACCATGTGCATTGTACATCCTGTCTGTCATTGCACAAGCAGGAAACATTAAGGCCTCCTCCGGGGTCAATATGGAAGGGGAGGAAAGATTAGTTGTGTATAAATGTGGTGTAGACTCACAAATTAAATGGCATCATTTGTCTTGGATGGTGGAAGGGGTGCTGGGGGCATCGGAGGAGGATGGTGGGCTAAAAATAGGCCTCCTTTCCTGTCGCTGTGTGTTCCAAGGCTTCCCAAAATAATTCCTTTTTTTTTTTTTTTTTAGCAAGGATAACTTGTGAGCTCAGATGCTTTGTGACAATTGATGCAGTTATGTGCAACCTGGATCTCCAACTGTATTGAACTAGAAGTCCCAACGTGCATTGTCAGATGGAGGATGGAACTTCAGCTTCCATAAACAGCTGGAGAAACAAGTCAATGGAGGGCCTCATTTTATAGGTCTATATTATAGTCATCATGATTACTTTTTAAACTACATCTCCTGAGAATTTATTACATTGTATCTAATTTTGCTATATGTAAGAAACATTAACAAAAATATTTTACTTTTTTTCTTTCACAAAGACCATACCAATAATTCCAAGATCTTTTCTAGAGATGGCCCAATGCATGCAGTAAACTTTTCTGTGTCCACATAGGTTGGACTTGATGGACTTGTGTCTTTTTTCGACTATAGTACTTCACCTACTATAAGTAACTATGTGTGAGATGCAGACTTTTTTTCTGATGTCCAGGAATTGTGAAAATGTTGTAAGTCAGGGGAAATCTAATATTCCCCCCCCCCCCCCCACACACACACACACACACACACACAATATTTGAAATGAGAATGAGAGAGAATAAAATAGGGAGAGAGCGAGAGATAGAAGGGGCTGATTCACTCTAGAAATTGAGAATCTTAACTCACAAATGTAATTTTTTGAGGGAGGGAATATTGTATGACATGGTAAATGTGACATTTACCTTTTAAATATTTAAGTAGAGAGGAGGAAGACAGAGAGAAAAGAGTGAGGAGACAGAAAGAAAAGGGGGAGAGAAAGGAGAGGAAAGGGAGAGAGGGAAGAGACAAAAAAAGGGGGGAGGTCAAAGAAGGGGTCAGAGGCAGTGGCGGCCGGTCCATAAGGGGTGCAGGGGCGTCTTCCCCCCTAATTTCCATGCGCCGGCCCCTTATCTTCATGCGGGGTGCATGGATTTCTACAGGATTTTGTTTTTTAAAGCATAAGTTTAGAGCTTGAGGCTCTAATTGGCTTTGAGGAGGTTGGGCTCAGGGCCCAGAGCACTGCGCCCCAAGCCCACCCACTTGTGACATTAGCGAATCAACATTTACTATTGTCTTCCTGCTTCTCCTCCTGGCCAATCAGCACAAGAAGCAGGTTCTAAGACCAGATTGGCAGGGAGATGAAGCAAACGGATTGGCCGGGAGGAGAAGCCGGGGAAGCCGCCCGCCACCTGGATGGGGTAAGTGCAGGTGGGCGAGCGTGCAAGGGAGCAGGCGGGTGAGCGGGGGGATTTGCCCCCCAAAATGGAGCACCAGCCGCCTCTGGGGGAGAGAGAGAAGAGAGAAAGTGTGGGAGAGGAGAGGAGAAGGAAGGAGAGGAAAGAGAGGAGTGGAAATGGGAATATATAGACAGAGAGAAAAATGAGAGAGAAGGGACAAAAGAGAGAGAGGAGGGAGGGAGACAGAGAGAAGGGAGAGAGAGGTGAGAGAAAGAAAACAGCAAGAGGAAAGAGACAATGAGAGAAACAGACAGGAATTGAGAGAGAGAGAGAGAGAGAGAGAGAGAGAGAGAGAGAGAGAGAGAGAGAGAGAGAGAGAGAGAAGAGAAAGGGGGTAAGAGAGAGGGGGAGAGGGGAGAGGGAAAGAAAAAAGCAAGAGGTAAGAGACACAGAGAGAAAGACAGGAATAGAGAGAGAGAGAGAGAGAGAGAGAGAGAGAGAGAGAGGGGGGGGAGAAAAGGGATAAGAGAGAAGGGGCAAAAGAGAGAGAGGAGGGAGGGAGACAGAGAGAAGGGGAGAGAGAGGTGAGAGAAAGAAAACAGCAAGAGGAAAGAGACAATGAGAGAAAGACAGGAATTGAGAGAGAGAGAGAGAGAGAGAGAGAGAAGAGAAAGGGGGTAAGAGAGAGGGGGAGAGGGGAGAGGGAAAGAAAAAAGCAAGAGGTAAGAGACACAGAGAGAAAGACAGGAATTGAGAGAGAGAGAGAGAGAGAGAGAGAGAGAGGGGGGGGGAGAAAAGGGATAAGAGAGAAGGGGCAAAAGAGAGAGAGGAGGGAGGGAGACAGAGAGAAGGGGAGAGAGAGGTGAGAGAAAGAAAACAGCAAGAGGAAAGAGACAATGAGAGAAAGACAGGAATAGAGAGAGAGAGAGAGAGAGAGAGAGAGAGAGAGAGAGAGAAGGGGTAAGAGAGAGGGGGAGAGAGAAAGAAAAAAGCAAGAGGTAAGAGACAGAGAGAGAAAGACAGGAATAGAGAGTGGGGGGAGAGAGATGAGAGAAGAAGAGAGGAAGTGAAGAGAGAAAGGGGAATAGAGAGAGAGACAGGGAGAGAAGCAAAAGGAAGGAGACAGAAACAGAGAGAAAGAGAGGAGAGGAGAAGAGAGGAGAGGGAATGGGGGAGAGAGAGAAGAGGAGAGGAGGAGACAGAAAGAGTGTTGAGAGAAATGGGAAGGAGCCAGAGAGAAAGAGAGAGAGAGATGGGCCGATTTACCTAAAAAGTTCAGAATCTTCACTAGAAAAATGTTTTAAAAATCTATGTGAATACTTTTATTTACACAGATTCTGGGTTCTCACAATCTTTAGTAAATCGACCTCAGGAGAGGAAAAAAGAAAAGAAAACAAATTAATTGATTATTTAAGGAATTGAGAATCTTCACTGTTTAATACAGTAAATTGTATGTTCACATTAAAAAGCCAATCGTGCAGATAAAGTAAACAGGAATTTGTTTTTCACCAGTAATCTTCATTCGGTTTAGGTTTACTAAATTATTCATCTTTTATTTTGTAAATTAGTGTTTATATTTCACAAAGAAATGGAATGCAAATGCCCCAAAACGTGAAGTGTACATAACGCTTGTGTGGTGAGAAAACGCTCCCCGTGTTTGGCCTTACGCTCATTGTTCTATTATGTAATATAGAACATTCTATGCAATCATGAAATGTTCTGCAGGGTGTATGTGTGTCTTAAAACATTATACTGCATCGGTTAGACAACAAATCAATAATTGTAGGGCAATTTTCGCGCATTCTAGGTTTGTATACTATTGCCTCCCCACCTAAATCCACCCTTCATACATATATTATACCCTCATACTTAACCACCTATTATCCAGAATTGGCCCAGCAGAGCATGCAATGAGCAGCACTGTGATCACCGTCCACAATGAGCAGGGCAGTGATCACCGTCCACTGACGCCTCACTGACACAGACAGAGCGACGATTTCTAGCACTCGCATTTTAGTCGCGCTGCGACATTCTTCGGTCGGTTCCTTGCACTATGCTTTAGGTGCAACCGAGCCACATTCCGCACACCTGCCCCCCTACCCCCGTGTAGGGGAACGCCTTGCCATCGCTTTTTGAATGATAAAAGCCTAAAAGCCTGAGAGCCCAGCGGGGGAAAAACAGCCGACAACACCTGAACAATGGGCCCTTTCCAGAGCCCAGCATGGGGGGAGGTCATTAGAGTAGGGGCCCCTAGCTCCAGGCTTAGGCCCCTCACCTGCATTCTGAAGCCACCAAAGAGCCCTCAGCAGCAGACAATCCCTCTAGGTGTGTCTCCATTCCTCTGGGCTTTTCTCAAGAGGACAACAATCAATATTTACAACAAACTCCACTTCATTCCTTCAAGAGTCATTAACGTCAGCCAATCAACATCCAGAAACGGGGCCTTAATGAAGGAATATTTCCCTAATTACAACCGGGAGAGAAATGCGACACAAATCTACAAATCTATCAGCTAGATATAGAGGGACATTGTATACCGACCCATCCATGTCTATGGGGATGAATAGAGCATAGATAGATAGATAGATAGATAGATAGATAGATAGATAGATAGATAGATAGATAGATAGATAGATAGATAGATAGATAGATAGATAAATAAGAGGGAGGGGGGAGATAAACAGGATAAATGCAGAGAGAGAAAAGATATGTAGATAGATAGAAGGGAAGAGAAAGAGAGATAAATAAATATGGAGAGAGAAAGATAGGATAAAAACAGAGAGAGAGAGATAGATAGATAGATAGATAGATAGATAGATAGATAGATAGATAGATAGATAGATAGATAGATAGAAGAGAGATGTGG
>JBBDGP010002065.1:0-15000 GCA_037952835.1 Lithobates septentrionalis | reverse complement strand
GCCCTTTGGAGACAAACCATTCGACTCAGTCATAGTCTAAAAGCAGGAGCTGAACTTTAACAGATTCCACCTTTAAATCTCTGCACTGACTGCACAATCCAAACAATGGGAAATAGGGGGGGATAAAATAATAACACAAGCAAGGCAAAAAAAAAGGAGGAAAAAAAAAAGAATAGAGGGAAGAAGAAAAAAGAAGAAGAGGAGCAGCAGGCAGCAGCAGGGCTCCTCCATGCAGGCCTGTCAGTAGTGAGGAAGGAAGGGGGGATTACACTAAGTATAGGGTAGGTGGCCTCAGAGGGGTGGGAGGGGGTTGATTGCTCTCAATCACAAAGTTTGATGATGACCATGACTACGATGGCTGACGGCTTGGAAGCTCAGGACTCGTCCAAGTCTGCCTTTATGGAGTTTGGTCAGCAGTCCTCCCACTCCCAGCAGAGCTCTCCGGCTATGGCTGCCAGCCACTACCCGCTGCACTGCCTGCACTCCGGCTCCCACCCTCACCACCACCACCATCACCAGCACGACACGACGTCCTACCCGGGCACCAACTCCCAGTACGGCCGCTCCCTGGCCGCCTATCCGTACATGAGCCAGCACAGTCCCTACCTGCAGTCCTACAACAGCAGCAGTTCCAGCAGCACGGCCACCCAGACCCGAGCAGAGGAACCAGGTGAGAGAGAAAGAGAGAGAGAGACAGGGGAGCGGTGACTGCTGCACCCTGCCTGAGATCTGCAGCTGCTTTGTCTGCCCTCCGCACACCCGACTACTGCACCCACCCTACACCCTGCAACCTACTGCACCCACCCTACACCCTACTGCACCCACCCTACACCCTGCAACCTACTGCACCCACCCTGCACCCTACTGCACCCACCCTGCAACCTACCACACCGACCCTGCACCCTACTCCACCCTGCAACCTACCACACCGACCCTGCACCCTACTTCACCCTGCAACCTACCACACCGACCCTGCACCCTACTTCACCCTGCACCCGACTGCATTCAACCAGCTCCCTACACTTCACTACATTCACCCAAAACCTCACTGCTCTCCCCACTGTACTGTACTTACCCTGCGCTTTAATACACCGTTCGCCCCACTGAATTTACCCAGCTTCTTGCACCCCACAGCGCTCATCCAGTTTCCCGCACCCCATTACCGTTAATCAGTGCCCTACAAACCCGACTCTGCCCCTCACCGTGCTGCACATTACTGCATGCACCCCGCTGCCCTCCCCGTGCACCCATCTGTGCCCCTATAACACGCTGAACCCCAATTATACTACATGTTTATTTTTTATTATTTTTTTTTTCCTTTTTTTGTATTGCGCATCTTCACTACGAGAATAAAAAACATAGAGGACGCTGATCCCCCCCCCCCCCCCCCCCATCTCCATTCTGCACATTACTGCCTGCATTCTGGACACCGGTATAGTAACACCTTAGTGATCTTGCTTCCTGTCCTGAGCCCTTTCATCTGACCCCCCGACACGACACGATGTATGGCCCATCAGCACCCCATTTATAGCACCTCTCATTGGCACCCTGCATCCCTTCCTTTGTGTAACTTATAGTTCAGTGTTCTACAAGCACCGCTGTACCTTCTTCCAGACACCCAGCACCCCTTTCTAAGCAACCATGACCCCTGTAGCCTCTTCCAAATAACCAGTATTTCTGTCCTAGTAGTGGGACTCCTGTGACCTATTCCAAGCACCCTCTGCGAGCACCATGACCCCCGCACCTTCTTCCAAACACCCATCACCCCTCTAAAAGCACCATGACCCCCGCACCTTCTTCCAAACACCCATCACCCCTCTAAAAGCACCATGACCCCTGCACCCTCTTCCAAACACCCATCACCCCTCTAAAAGCACCATGACCCCTGCACCCTCTTCCAAACACCCATCACCCCTCTCCAAACACAATGACCCCTGCACCCTCTTCCAAACACCCATCCCCCCTCTGCAAGAACCATGACCCCTGCACCCTCTTCCAAACACCCATCACCCCTCTAAAAGCACCATGACCCCTGCACCCTCTTCCAAACACCCATCACCCCTCTAAAAGCACCATGACCCCTGCACCCTCTTCCAAACACCCATCAACCCTCTGCAAGCACCATGACCCCCCACCTCCGAGCACCAGGACCCTTTCAGCTCCTGCCTGCCCAGACCCAGCTGAGATCTACCTAGCACCATCTTTTCTTCCCACCGACTGTGTACAACCACCTGTGCCTCCATTACGCCTCAGAATGGGATTCTTCAGCAAATGATATTATGATTTGCCGGCTGCTATTTTCTGCAACATTGTTATTTGTCTCTAATATGTCGCCTGTAGCAGTTGGATGTAAACTGCACCGAGCACCCATCCTCCAAAGTGAAACTGGAAGGTCACATTGCAGCTCCATCCATTCTCTCTGATTACATTTGCAGTAACATTTCAACCAGCTATATGGACTTAACAGAATTAGCTGCGAATTCGATTTTTTTATTTTTTTTTATTATTATTTATTCGCTCCGGGTTGCTGTCGGGCTGCGCAGCTATGGGAGATTGTGTCGCTCATATTTTGTTTATAGCGCTGAGCGGTACAGGGGGGAAACCAGTCTGAAAATGTGGTTTGATTTATGACTTGCTGGTCCAGAATGCAAGTCAGTTGTTGTTGGGAAGGAGGGGAAGGAGGGGAAGGACTGGGCCAAGGACTGGGTTGCTGGAAGCTTTTTGTAGCCAGAGGCTGAATGATGACATCCGCAGATTGTTAGTACATACAGACATATAGACTAGCAGATTAGAACAGTACCGACCCAATCTATATAGAGATGTTATATATATATATATATATATATATATATATATATATATAAAACAATGTATCTATCTAATTTGTGTTTACACATATAAACATTATGCAAACCATATGCTATGTTTTGATTTCTATATATATATAGATATATATATCTATATATATAGATATAGATATATATATATATCTATATATAGAATAGATGTTATATATATTTTATATATATATATCTATATATATATAGATATATATCTATATCTATATATATATCTATATCTATATATATCTATATCTATCTATAGATATATATAGATATATATATATATATATATATATATATATATCTATATATATCTATATATATATATATATATATATATATATATATAATTATTATTTTTCTTGTACCTCAATTATATATACTATATATATATATATATATATATATATAGTGTCCAATAGACAGGACAATGCCTAGGAAACAGCCTATTGCTTATTGCTTGGCATTATTGGACCAATATGTTTGCAGCAATAAGCTTCGAGCCATTTAGGGGAAAAAAATTATATATATATATATATATATATATATATATATATATATATATATATATATATATATACATATATATACATATATATATATATATATATATACATATATATATATATATATATATATATATATATATACTGTACCCAATGCACTGGACCAGTCTTGTAGCACCCAAAATGTTTTATGAGTTGATTTTAAGATATATGACATTTAAAAGCACCGAGTGAAATGGGCAATTGCTCCCTCTCCCTGGGCAGCAAATTGGCTGCATAAAAAGTCAATTAGCCGTGTAAAAAGGCTTGTTGGCTGTGCGCAGTTTCACAGGGGATGGGTATAACAGGCGACATCATCACCAGCTGTCCAGCTAGACAAGGCCTAATGCAAGGCTGGGCAGCTGCTGGGGAACTGTAGGGACCAGCATACCCACAGCAACTCCCTATAGTGCATCCAGCAACGCCGACATAAAAAGCATGTGTCGGATTTTTTAGGGTTGCAACAGATTCTGAATTTTGCTCCATTGTTAATGACGTTCCTAATGGATTATCTTTCAGATCAGCAGAAAACGACAGTCATTGAAAACGGGGAAATCAGGTTCAATGGTAAAGGCAAGAAGATCAGAAAACCCAGGACGATATACTCCAGTCTACAGCTACAAGCGTTAAACCACCGTTTTCAACAAACGCAGTATCTTGCCCTGCCAGAGAGGGCTGAGCTGGCTGCTTCCCTGGGCCTGACACAGACACAGGTAAGAACATATTCCACTGCCTAGGACCCAGAGGATGGCCATACACTATCTGATTGTATAACCTTTAGATTTATCAACATTTTATAATATGAGGTCAAATATAAATAATTTCTTTACCATTTACCACTACCTTACCAATACCATTACCTCTACCTTACTATTGTCATTACCTTACCAGTACCTCTACCTTACTATTGCCATTACCTTACCAGTACCTCTACCTTACTGTTGCCATCACATTACCAATACCATTACCTCTACCTTACCATTACCTTACCAATACCATTACCACTACCTTACTATTGCCATTACCTTACCAATACCATTACCTCTACCTTACTATTGCCATCACCTTACTAACGCTATCACCTCTATTACCTCTACCTTCTCCAGCTTACCATTACCTTACCAATACCATTACCTCTACCTTACTATTGCCATTACCTTACTAATACCATTACCTCTACCTTACTATTGCCATCACCTTACCAACGCCATTAACTCTACCTTACTATTGCCATTACCTTACCAACGCCATTAACTCTACCTTACTATTGCCATTACCTTACCAACGCCATTAACTCTACCATTGCCATTACCTTACCAATACCATTACCTCTATCTTACTATTGCCATTACTTTATCAATACCATTACCCCTACCTTACTATTGCATTTGCCATTACCTTGCCAATACCATTACCTCTACCTTATTATTACTTACCAATATCATTATTTATACCTTACTATTGCTATTACCTTTCCAACACCATTACCTCTACCTTATTATTACCATACCAATACCATTAGCACTACCTTACTATTGCCATTACCTTACCAATACCATTACATCTACCTTACTAATACCATCACCTCTACCTTACCATTTTCTTTCCAATACTATATGTCCTACATTATCATACCACTAATATGACCACTTGTGGTCTTTGGTAAACCTCTAACTTGGAACCTTGCTACCACGATCCCACAATTAGTATTCAGTCAGCCAGGCCTTTGCACAAGATAGTTTATGTTAGCTCTAAATGAGATTGTACAATCAAATTGTATAATGTATGGTTAGCTTTAGATTTGAGATAATGGTCCTAAGAAATTTTGAGTTGACTGTCCTAAAGTGGTCCTACATCTTTTAATATGATTATTCAGTCTTCTGTAAATTTACCTAGCTGATTAAATAATATGTTGGGGGAGACTTAACTAAAACTGAAGCACTCAGGATCTGGAGCATCTGTACATGGTAGCCAATCAGCTTGTAACTTCAGCTTGTTCAATTATTGTTTACAAAAAAAACTGGAAGCTGATTGGTTTCTATGGAGAGCTGTGCCATATTTTGCACTCTCCAGTTTTAGTAAATCAACCCCATTGCGTCTATTGTTTTGGTAGGCCCTGTTAGTAAATCTTCAGATGATTGTACAGAGATTGTACAATCACAGATTGTAGCATGAATACAAATTGCCACCATTTTTATGAAAACAATCTCATGCAACAACTCAAAATTGCAAAAAAACCCCTGATACTTCATCTCTTCTTGTTTCGCATGTCTGTTGTGTCGTTGCCAAATAATCAAGCAATTGCGCACAGTACACAAGTGCGTTTCCTGTTCTCAGAGGTAGAGGTCACAGTCGTATTTTGCAGATTTTACGATTTTCTCAGTGGCCAAAAATCGGTTTGCGTTTATGAAACTTATGATTGTAAAATCGACCGCAGCTTTGTCCAACTCTTCCTGGTGTCTACACTAAAGCCTAAGGGGTTAGACTGGCCTATAGCACCTTGGTTATATTGCAGACAGAAGATGGCCTGCAGAATTGCATGCTTGAAGCACAAAGGGCTTTGATCATAAGTGTTTCTTTAAGCAGTGGGACAAAAGAATGGATTGCTAATGATTGCTTTACCTGACAAACAGGACAAAAATGTAATATTCAGGCAAGCTTTGATTATATTATCCACTAAAGATGAGGATTAGGCCTGCGCTGCAGTGAATGTAGGCCTTTGGTTGACTAACAGATATCTAAATTGAATTCTTCTATTCACAGCAAAAATTAAAAAAATATGAGCTTTTATAATGTTCATAACACATATATACGAAGCAAAAAAAAATAACTGCACATCACTAATCTGCAGAGGGCATGTGGAAGAGGCAATATATTATACACAAAGGGTAGATTGCTTTGTCTCAATATGTGATTGCCAGTTGTTATAGTAGACAGACATTGTCAGGTCTATGAAATGGGATTGGTCATTGGAAACAAGACAGTCCCCACATTATAAATGCAATAGTCAACACTGGGATTTCTGACCATTAAGCCACCTCAGCTGCAGGGCTACAAGTCCCAGTATGGCGGTTAAAGGGATACTGCGGTTAACCATGCTCTAATTACTAATTGGCTCTAATGAATTCATTTTCAGCATTATTTTTACTCAGACTCAATTTGCTCTAATCAAGTCATTCTCAAAATCACCATTAAACCACCCAGCTGCAGGACTACATGTCCCAGCATGGGTGTTAAAGGGACGCTGCAGTCAACCCTACTCTAATTAGTTCAGAATTTATTGGCTCTAAGAAATTTGTTTTTAGTATTAGTTTTACTTAGAATTTGAATCTGTAATCAAGTCATTCCAAAAAAATTACTATTAAGCCACCCAGATGGAGGACTACAAGTCTCATCATGGCAGGTATGGGATACTGTGGTTAACCCTGCTCTAATTACTACAGAATTAATTGGCTCTAATTTACTCATTTTCAATATTATTTTTGTTTTAGACATAATTTGCTACTAGTATTTTGCGTGGATTTTTTTTTTTTTTGCTCTAATCAAGTAATTCTCAAAATGACCATTGTGCCACCCAGCTGCAGGCCTAGAAGTAAGGGAAGCTGCAGTCAACCTCACTTTAATTAGCTAAGAATAAATTGGCTGTAATGAATCCAGTTTAAATATTAATTATATTTAGAGTTTTTTGTTGTTGTTGCTCTAAGCAAGTCATTCTCAAAACGACTATTGCAGCTGCAGGACTACAAGTCCCAGCATGGCGGTTAAGGGAATACTGTGTTTAACCCTGCTCTAATTATTACATAATTAATTGACTCTAATGAACTCATTTTCTCATTTATATTATTTTTATTTTAGACTTACTTAGAATTACCATTATACCACCCAGATACAGGACTACAAGCCCAGCATAGCAGTTAAAGGGATGCTGCAGTTAACCCTGTTCTTATTACTTCAGAATTTATTGACTCTAGTGAATTCATTTTCATTAATATTTTACTTTTTTTCTCTTTTTTTTTTTTGCTATAATAAAGTCATTCTCAAAATGACCATTAAGCCCCCCCCCCCCCCCCCCACTGCAGGGCTAGAAGTCCCAGCATGGTGGTTAAAGGGATGCTGCAGTCGACCCTACTTTAATTACCTAAGAATAAATTGGCTGTAATGAATTCAGTTTAAATATTAATTATATTCAGAGTTTTATTTTTTTTATTTATTTATTTTTGCTCTAATCAAGTCATTCTCAAAACGATTATTACAGGACTACAAATCCTTGCATGGCAGTTAAAGGGATACTGTAGCAATTCTGTTATAATTGCTGCACAATTAACTGGCTCTAACAAAGTGATTGTCAGTATTATTTTTAGACTTTTTTTTTTTTTTTTTGCTCCATTCTTAAAATGATTTTTGCATAGCACATCCAACATTCGTTGCCTACCAGCTAAAAGGAAGGCATTGTTTTATCTGTAATAGAGATATTCAAATTCTGAACATTACATTTGCACCAGTGCCTTTTTTATTATTTTTTAAAATGAATTGGTGGTGTGTTTCCCCTATTGCTAAAATAAAACGATTGAATTCACTGTAATTATAACTGAATATTAATAAACGTTTAAGCTGAGTAGGTGTCATGTGTTTCATTAAATAATATCTTTAATATCTTTAAAGAGCAACCTCGTGTTACAGGTTGATAATAAATGTGTTTAATTTATTAAATTGATGTATTCAAGTTAGTTTATTAAAGAAATCGAACGTTCTTTCACTCTGCAGCCTGATATTTTAACTATGTGCAACGGTTGTCAATGCAATGGTATTTGGAGATGCTTCTGCCCTTGAATTGCTATTAGACATCCATCAGATTTTGGATTAGTGCAGTGAGCTGTTAGCAGGCTCATGAAGGAAGGGGCTGTGCAAAGCCTCAATTTGTCGCTTGGCTAATGCTTGTCTTTTTGTTTTTTTTTGTCGCAGGTGAAAATCTGGTTCCAGAACAAGCGGTCCAAATACAAGAAATTGCTGAAACAAGGCGGTAACCCCCACGAAAGCGACCCCTTGCCCGTCTCTGCTGCCCTGTCCCCCCGATCTCCAGCTATCCCCCCAGTCTGGGACGTTACAGCATCAGCAAAGGGGGTGAATATCCCCCCAAACAGCTACATGCCTACTTATTCCCACTGGTACTCCTCCCCACACCAAGACACAATGCAAAGGTCGCAAATGATGTGACAGCTCCAGGGGTTGCATTTTTTTATTATTATTGCGCACAGACTGCAATGGCTTCAAACCGTTTCTTGCCAAAACGAGAGAACATGGGGGAGGCTTTTTATTTTCTGGTGGAACCCACTCCACTTCCTTCTGAAGAAACCTCAAAAGACACAACTTGAAATCTCAAAAACGTTGATCTTGGGGAACACAATGGATGGCCCTCCAGGAATAACAAGGGAGAGGTTGGAAACGCAGGAAAAACGGCACAAAGGCGCTTCAGCGTTGCCATAACAGAGTAGAAGGAAGCGGTTTTTTTTTGGTTTCCTGCAATGGTATGTTCTGCTTGAGGTGCAAAAACAAAAAAACAAAACAACATTCACATACCAGTCTGGTTACCGTGAAATAAACCACTTTTTTTTTTTTTTTTTTAAAGAGACTGTGAATTGTCGCAGAGTAGGTGAGAAAGACTCAACCTTTAAAAAACAAAAAACAAAAAAAATACAGGGACTTTATAATTATGAAATGTATGTATATATTGTTGAATTTTAGTTGTATATACTTTATATGTCATTGTCTTTCATAAATGGAGAAAAAATCATTGCCGAACAAGCTTTGAGTGTCTGATTTATTAATCCTGCTCATGATCATCTATTTAGAAAAATATTAATGGGCTACAAAATTAAGAGACAAAAGGTAACATTTGAATTAGAGGGTTGCCTTTTGTTAATGGGAGAAAAATAGACTGGAGCAAGGAAAAAAATGTTTTAAGTCCACAACAGAAGATATTATATGGTTTGCTGCAGGAGACGGATCCAAGTTTTTAGCCTCAAAGAAAAAAAAAAGATCAAAATATAATTTATTACAACAATACAGCATATGGGCATTGCATAGAAATTAGACTTCATGCACACTGGGCTTAAAAAAACTCCAGTTCCCTTGGCAGAAAAAAATGCTCATATGCGCTTTTTTGTACAGACTAGGCTCCGTGCACACTGGCATAAAAAACGTTGTTCTACAGGAGTTTTGTGTTCTGCCTATAGAAGCAGCTCAATGTTATCCTATGGGGTTGATTTACTAAAGGCAAATAGACTGTGCATTTTGCAAAGTGCAATTGCACTCTGCAAGTGCAGTTGCTCCAGAGCTTAGTAAATGAGGCAAAGCTTCACTTTGCAAAGAATACCCAATCACATGCAAGGGAAATAAAAAAAACTGCATTTTTGCTTGCATATGATTGGATGATGGAACTCAGCAGAGCTTTTGCTCATTTACTAAGCTTTGGAGCAACTGTTCTTACAGAGTACAACTGCACTTTGCAAAGTGCACAGTCTATTTGCCTTTAGTAAATCAACCCCTATGTGTCCATTCACATTAGGACATTTACAGGCATGATATCAATAGAAGCAGGAAAAAAAACAACCCTTCTCATTCAGGTTTCTGATTGGAGCTCACTGGCAGAAAAAAACGTAAGACTCTCCTAAACTTGTGTAAACTTTATACAAAAATGCACAATGAGCGTTTTTTACTCCAAAGAGAACATACGTTTATTTTAAGCCCAGTGTCCATGGAGCCGAACAATTTAGGAGACGTTTATTTCTGTCAGTTCTCCAAACAGAAACAGGAACCAGAAGGTTTATATATATATATATATATATATATATATATATATATATATATATATATATATATATATATATATATATATATATATATATATATATATATATAGTTCTTGGAAAATCATTGGAAGATATTAAGTTGATTGCTTGTAGGTAGCTGCTTCGGTTTTGATAACAAGCTAAATAATGCTAACTAATAATAATAATTATTATTATTATTATTATCATTACTAATTGGCCTATATACTGTTTGGATTTGGCTATTAAAAATACATTTCATTTTTATGAATTAAAAAAGCATTGCTTTAGTTGCCCTTGGCAACTGCTCTAGTTTTGCTACATTTACCAGACCAGCAATTTAAATTAGATATTTATATTATTAATAATAATCATAATAAGAAACTAAAAGGATATTGCACAGAGAATAGATTATTCTGTTTGCCCTTGACCAAAGTGGGATGCTAAAAACTGACATTGACATACTAAAGGAGTGGAGGAATTTTCACTCATTAAATAGGATATTCAATAAATTAAGGGAAGATTCGCTACATGTGTTTAATAATATGAAAAGCAAACTTCTGTTTATTTTATCGTGGGATGAAAATTTTTAAATTGAGCAAGTGAAGACTATCAACTCCTTCATTGGGTAAAAAAGAGAAGGTATAATAGAGTTTGTTACAGGAAATAGATCGAATTATCCTACAGCTTTCAGCCTGGTAGTGCAAAACATGACCAAAGCAATAATAATATAAAAAAAATGTAAAAAAGAAATGTATATATATATATATATATATATATATTATATATATATATATATATATATATATATATATACAATTAATAATAAATAATAAATAAATAAATAATAATAATAATAATAATAATAATAATTATTATTATTATTATTATTATTATTATTATTATTATTATTATTATTATTATTAATTGTATTATTATTATTATTATTACTAATAAGGGTTTGGCTTATATACTATAATACACAGTAGTAGTAACAATAATAATAATAGAGAATTCAGCCTAGTTAATAGAAAATACTGTTTGTCTATGTGTAAACATTAAGCTGTACAATATTGTACAATCTCCTTTATATTTATTAAAACTATACAATATGAGGAGCTACCTAAACTATCAATTCAATCCATATCCAAAAATCTTGCATTACATAGCTGTTGGTAAATCTAAAGGAAATGATACAATCAGCTTGTGAAGTGCTTGGCGAACTATATATAAGAAACATATTTTCTTTTTATTGAGTATCACCATGCATCTAAGGCTGGCCATACACTGTACAATATCTTTTCCATTTACCAAAACGATATAATATGGGAATAAACCGAAACATTCCATACTATTAACATCAAAAAATCAGGAAGGCCCTTACATTGCATAGTTGTAAATGAGATTTTAGAACCAGATTGTATGGTGTATGTCTAGCTTAAATCAAAACCAGCACAGGGCTGTAACAAGAAGATTGCTGTTGCCTATAGCAGCCAAATCAGATGCCAGATTCCAATTCCAGAACCTAGGACGGAAGGTTCACCTGGGAGGTGATTGGTTGAAAGGAGCATCGCTCCCTCCTCAGCAGCATCAGGACCATTTAAGCCAGAGCAGAGTGCAGCGCTGGCCCAGGTGTTCATTCCCCCTTTTTTTCCTGTCTGCCCCCCAGCCAGGCACCATTCAGCTGGACTGTCAATAAAAGCCTTATTTCGTCACTGGAGCAGGATGCCTCCTACTGGGACAATTAATACCACAGAATTGGGCATCCTTCCTTGAAGCCACCCCAAAGCATTTATCAGGAGTCAATAGACTGTTCGATATAATGACAGACACACAGCCTGGAAAAAAAAGGACATTCACTATAATTAAGCACAAAGCAAAGATTACTTACCAACATATCAGGGTGGGAATTTTTTTTTTCTATGTGTATGTATGTATGTGTGTGTGCGTGTTGTTGAGAGGGCTCCACTCTCAGCCAGTCTTCAAAAAATGGCTTATAAAACGACCAGGCTTGTCATTTTCTGGCTCTGCCATTGTTAAGTGCTAGAAAAAAAAAAAGCTGCGACATTTTTTTTCCCACTGCGCCTCTTCGGGTCTCCATCTCCCCAGGACCCATTGAGGAACAAAGCCTTACAGCTGCAGAGCCCATCCAGTGTGAGACAGACATTGGGGACAATTTAACGTTTTATCCACATAGAAAAAAAGGGTCCCACTCGATTTTTTCCCTCTCTCCTTCTCTTTCTCCCATTCTCTTAAATGCGCCATAATTAGAGTAATTTTTCATGTAGCCTGCTGATTACAGCGTTTTTACCGTCAAAGATAATTACCTGTAATTTTCTCCCACTTTTAATAGTAAAAAGCTATCTTTATTTAGATACAGCACAGGGGGAAAAGCGAAACAAAAGAGTGCAATGATTCTGTTATTCATATACAAATTGCAGAGATGGGGGAGTGTGTGTGTGTGAGTGGGGGGGGGGGGGGGGACCTAAAATTTGAGAATTAAGCTGAATTATGATACCAGGAGATAAGGAGAGAAAGGGAGAGGTTACAGGGATTACAGCTGGAGGAGGGGTGCATTATTCTCAGGGTGCATTCATGGCCATTGCTTCAATTAATAGGAAGAAAATTGTGCATGGTGAGGGGTGGGTAAAGCCTAAAATGCTGATGCTGGGGATCTAGATACTGGGGCTACATTGTTATCTGGAGTGTCAGAAATCATACCAGGGACTACAAATCCCAGCGTGTTTCCTGCAGCAGTGTGTCCCACAGCTAAATGAAGGTGGATTCTGCAGGAGACCTGGGCAGTTAAGGGTTAATGAAGCGCAGAGAGAATCTGACAGTGTGCTCATGAATGATCCTAGGAGCTGTGTGTGCCTGTCACCGTCAGACAGCGCCACCTACAGCCGAAGGAGACTTCTGCTGGAGAGTCCAGGCAGTACAAAGCGGATTGTCATCGGTGAATAGGAAAAATACCTTGTGATCCCCATCTCTCTCTCTCTCTCTTCTCTCTCTCTCTCTCTCTCTCTCTCTCTCTCTCTCTCTCTCTCTCTCTCTCTCTCTCTCTCTCTCTCTCTCTCTCCTTTTCTTTCTTTCTTCTTCTTCTCTCTTTCTTTTCTCTATTTTTTTGCTCTCACTCTCTCTCTGACCTTCTACTCTTCTATAGTATCATTTATGTAACACAAATACATTATATACATGTACTGGATAAGCTTTCTTTCTTTCTTTTCGCTCTCCCTCTTTCCTTCTTTCAATTCTCCCCTTCTATTTCTCTCTCTCCTTCGCCCTCTCTCTATTTCCTCTCTTTTCTCACTATCACTCTCTGCCCCCCTCTCTCTTCTATATCTTTATCGTATAACAAACATACATTGTATACACCTACTGGGCAAGCGTCTCTTTTCTTTCTTTCTTCTTTCTTTCTTTCTTTCTTTCTTCTTTCTTTCTTTCTTTCTTTCTTTCTTTCTTTCTTTCTTTCTTTCTTTCTTTCTTTCTTTCTTTCTTTCCCTTACTGTGCTATATCTTTATCCATATAGTATGTATCTCTCATATATCTGTATATATTTATACTGGGAAAGTATTCACAGAAATTACTCATATTCTCTCTTTCTATCTATCTCCCTCTCTCCTTTCTACTTTCTTTCCCCCTCTCTCTCTTCCTCTCTTTCCTTCTTTCAATTCTCCCCTTTTTCTCCCTCTCCTTTCTTTCTTTCTTTCTTTCTTTCTTTCTTTCTTTCTTTCTTTCTTTCTTTCTTTCTTTCTTTCTTTCTTTCTTTCTTTCTTCTTTCTTTCTTTCTTTCTTTCCGTCTCTCTCCTTCTTTCTTTCACTTTCTCTCTGCTGCCCCTTACTGTACTACATCTTTATCCATATAGTATGCATCTCTCATATATCTATATACATTTATACTAGGAAAGTATTCACATAAATTACTACTACTACTCTCTCTCTCTCTCTCTCTCTCTCTCTCTCTCTCTCTCTCTCTCTCTCTCTCTCTCTCTCTCTCCCTTCCCCTCTCTCCTTCTTTCTTTCCCCTTCTCTCTCACCACCTCCCTTTCTCTTTCCTCTGTCTCTCTTGGCCTACTATCACTCTCTGCCCCCTCTCATTTCAATACCTTTTATCGTATATAGCAAACATACATTGTATACACCTAATGGGTAAACATCTTTCTTTCTTTCTTTCTTTCTTTCTTTCTTTCTTTCTTTCTTTCTTTCTTTCTTTCTTTCTTTCTTTCTTTCTTTCTTTCTTTCTCTCTCTCTCTCTCTCTCTCTCTCTCTCTCTCTCTCTCTCTCTCTCTCTGTATCACCGTTCCCTCTTTCACTCTGTCTCTGCCCCCTCCCTCTATATTTTAATCCATAGATGTATCTCTCATATATTTATATCCATACCTACTGGGTAAGCAATGCATTCATAAAAACAAAAACACAAAAACAGTTATATACATACACGGTCAATTCTAAATCATAAATCTCTCTCTCCTGTTTCGCCCTCTCTCTTTCTCTCTCTCTTCACACACATAACAAAATGGGGTTTGGGGGGGGAGAGATGGGGGGTAGAGAGGTAGAAAGGGGGGAGGAGAGAGAGAGGGGAGAGAGGGGGAGAGAGAGAGAGGGAGAGAGGGGGGGAGAGAGAGAGGAGAGAGGGGGTAGAAATAGAGAGAGAGGAGAGGGGTAGAGATAAAGAGAGGAGAGGAGAGGGGGAGAGAGAAGGGAAAGAGGGAGAGAGAGAGAGAGAGAGAGAGAGGAGAGAGAAGGGAAAGAGGGGGGGGGGGGGAGAGGGGAGAGAGAAGGGG